>PVKP010041011.1:0-19059 GCA_004027715.1 Plecturocebus donacophilus
TAAATGTAACTTTTATTTTTTAAGAGAGAAATTCATTTTCTGTCAAAACAGAAGTAGAAATATAAAATTCCATTAAATAGAGAGTCTTCATTTAAGATGGTAAAGAAAGAGATAAGGAAAAAGCACTGTACCTGAAGACAACATTTGAAATTGGTCTTCATTATTTGATTCTCTAAGTTTCATTTTTCTTATCAGAAACAATTTTTTATTTAGTTAGATCCACCAACTTGTTTCTTCAGTATTAACTGGGTTTTTATGAACTGCTACTTACAAATATTCGATTGCCTTTTTCTCAAGCCTCTTTTCTGGGTAGGACCCACAGAGAAGTAGCAGGGAGGAATTGTATCCTCCTTGCTAAGGATGAAGCATCCTCCCCAGAGCATCATTTCATGTTGTATTTGCCATTAAGTCAATGACATTAGGCCTTTTCAGTAGAGTCTCCATTTATTTTTCTTTTATACATTTTTCAAAGTGAAATATAGGTACTTTAAGATCCAGAGTGCAATAAATTATTCTTCAATATTCACAACATAATACAGTGTATGGTTCAGATGGATGCTAGTATCAGCTGATTTTGCAAGCCCCATTTACTAGTAAAAGCTGGAGTCACGTGACCGTATCTTATTCAATAAACAAGTATACAGATATTTATTGAGCACCAACTCTCAATATAGGGCCTTGGACTGAATTAAAATAGTAAGCTGACCACAAAACCAGGAGATAATGTTACAAACACAGTATTCCTATTGCGTAGTGATCACAATTTTAAGGGAAAATTGGGAACAGTTATGAAAATATTTTGTGTAACAATTAAAAATTTCTGACAGGGCACGGTGGCTCACGCCTATAATCCCAACACTTTGGGAGGCCAAGGCGGGCGAATCACCTGAGATCAGGAGTTAAAGACTAACCATGGTGAAACCCCATCTCTACTAAAAATATAAAAATTAGCCGGGTGTGGTAGCATGTGCCTGTAATCCCAGCTACTCAGGAGGCTGAGGCAGGAGAATCACTTGAACCCAAGAGGCAGAGGTTGCAGTGAGCCAAGATTGCACTACTGCACTTCAGCCTGGGAGACAGACTGAGACTCCATCTCAAAAAAAAAAAAAAAAAAAAAAAAAAAAAAAAAAAATTAAAATATGCCTGGATTAAAATTACCCATGAAGTCTTAAGGACATAATTCAGAGGACATTTTTGATCTATTCCAATGTTGGGTTAGTTTTGTGCCTTACAATTCTTCAGGATTTAACTAGACCAGATGCAAAGGAATTAAATGCCCAAACCTCATAGCCAGGTCTACCATTTTCCAATATTTTGGTGTGAAATTATTCTGACATAGTAGAGTTGAATGCCTCCTACTGTTTTTTTGACAGCTCTGCTATTGACTGGATATTTGTGTCCCCCAAAATTCATATGTCGAAGCCTAATCCCCAGTGTCATGGTATTTGGAGGTGGGAACTTTAGGAGGTACTTAGGTCAAGAGGATGGAGCCCTTGTGAATGGGATTAGTGCACTTATAAGAAGAGATGTGAGAGAGATGATCTGTCAGCCATGTGAATGTACAGCAAAAGGCACCTGTCTGTAAGCCAGGAAAAGACCCTCACCAGATACCTGCTTGTGCTTTGATCTTGGACTTCTCAGTCTCCAGAACTGTGAGAAATAAATGTTGCTTAAGCTACCCATTATGCTGTAATTTTGTTACAGCAGCCCAAACTGACTAAGACAAACTAGGATCTTAGCCTTTTGGTTTTACTATGTTTAATGTTTTTGGAGACCCCCAGATGATTTCTTCCTCAAGGGAAAATTCAAAACACTATTATCACCAATATACTCTGGCTCTTGTCAATTATTTTCTGCATTTATCTTCCCTATTTCCTCTTACATTTACCCTGCTTATAATTGTACCTCATCTTATAGCAGGTTCCCACTTTGGTTTTTATTTGTTTTGTTTTTGAGACAAGGTCTCACTCTGTCACCCAGAGTGGAGTGCAGTGCTGTGATCTTAGCTCACGGCAGCCTAGACCTCCTGGGCTCAAGTGATCCTCTGGCCACAGCCTCCAAAGTAGTTGGGACTACAGATGTGTACTACCTGCCTGGCTAATTTTTTCTTTTTTTTTTAGAGATGAATCTCACTATATTACCCAGGCTGATTTCAAACTCCTGACCTCAAGTAATCCTCTGGCCTCAGCCTCCCAAAGTACTAGGATTATAGCTGTGAGCCACCATGCCCTGTGACTTTTCCTAAGTATTGTTAGCTCTTGTCTTTGTTCTAAGATCCTATTCAGATCTAGTGGATCTATCTCACCTCCCAGGACTCTGTTTATTTCCCTTAATCTAGGTTTACTCTGCAGTGATATACATATTATCTCTCTAAACATATTCTGTGTTCTTCTCTTACTTACAGAGTCTCACTCTGTCACCCAGGCGGAAGTGTAATGGCATGATCTCGGCTCACTGAAACCTCTGCCTGCTGGGTTCAAGGGATTCTCCTGCCTCAGACTTCTGAGTGGCTGAGATTCCAGGCATGTGCCACCACACCCAGCTAATTTTTGTATTTTTAGGAGAGACAAGGTTTCGCCATACCGGCCAGGCTGCTCTCAAACTCCTGGCCTTAAGTGATCACCCACCTCAGCCTCCCAAATGCTGGTAATACCGGTGTGAGCCACTGCACCAGGCCCACATGCTGTAATGTCATCTAGATCCCTTAAAAACAAATTTTTAGAGGCTGGGCATCCAAATATTACCGGGCTCATGCCAGTAATATGAGCACTTTGGGAGGCCAAGACAGGCGGATCACTTGAGCCCAGGATTTTGAGACCAGCCCGCACAACATAATGAAACACCATCTCTGCAGAAAATACAAAAATTAGCTGAGTGTGGTGGCACACATCTTAGTCTAAGCAAGCTACTGGGGAGGCTGAGGTGGGAGGATTGCTAGAACCTAGGAGGTCGAGGCTACGTGAGCCAAGATTGCGCCCACTGCACTCCAGCTTGAGTGACAAAATGAGACCTTGTCTCAAAAACAATAATAATAATTTTTAAAAGGCAATAACTGGCTGGGTGCAGTGGCTCACGCCTGTAATTCCAGTACTTTGGGAGGCTGAGGTGGGTGGATTACCTGAGGTTGTGAGTTTGAGAACCAGCCTGACCGACATGGAGAAACTCCGTGTCTACTAAAAATACAAAATTAGCTGGGCGTGGTGGCGCATGCCTGTAATTCCAGCTACTCAGGAAGCTGAGGCAGGAGAATCACTTGAACCCAGGAGTCAGGGGTTGCATTGAGCCGAGATCATGCCACTGCACTCCAGCCTGGGCAACAAGAGCAAAACTCTGTCTCAAAAAAAAAAAAAAAAAAAGATAATAACTAGCAGTTGGTGCTTTGACTATTCAATTCTTGCAGAGTTCCCACTAGTATTCAGAGCAGGTAGATGGAGGCAGTAAGAAAAATAAAAGAGTTTTGATCTAATCTCTGTGCTGTGATCCCTATGCCATTTGTCCCTGCCAAAAATGCAACCTGTGCTTTGACTGTACAAATAGCCAGATTTTGACTTTTTGATCACCTTATCTTGAATGTACATTTACATGATAATATATTAAAAATATAACTAATGCTAGTAAGACTAGGAAGCTGAATGTACATACCGCTTTCTTAGGTAGCTAAAAACCTCAATACTTTTGAGTGCCCTTCACTTTACTCTTGGTAGACAGGGAGTCTTCTTGTTTAGGGACCTCATTACCCTAGCTGCATTTGTCCCTCCTCAGCAGCCTGTTCCTTTGATGCTGCCAGTCTGAGCTTCAGAGCTCTACTTGCATTCCACAGGCAGCCTCACAGTCTTGAGCATATTCCACAGGATGTGGACTTCCTTCCTTAACTACTCTGAAACCTGTGGCTGATAAGTGCACCATTGTCTTAACTAGAGATCTCTGCTGATAAGAACCAAAACTTCCTCAGCACAGCTCTATGGGTGTAGAAAGGAAGGGCATTTATTTATTTATTTATTGAGACTGAGTTTTGCTCTTATTGCCCAGGCTGGAGTGCAGTGGCGTGATCTCAGCTCACCGCAACCTCTGCCTCCTGGGTTCAAGTGATTCTCCTACCTCAGCCTCCCAAGTAGCTGGGATTACAAGCATGCACTACCACAACCAGCTAATTTTGTATTTTTAGTAGAGACGGGGTCTCCATGTTGGTCAGGCTCATCTCGAACTCCCAACCTCAGGTGATCCACCTACCTCGGCCTCACAAAGTGTTGGGATTACAGTCATGAGCCCCTGTGCCCAGCCAGGAAGGGTATTTATTCAAGCGATTCAGGAGCATATCTGATAATCTAATTCCAGAATATAGAATCCTATTGCATAGGAAGTAGTTATCCAACAGATACCCTTTTGAGGATCAGATGATCTCTCATCTCTTCTTCTCTAGATATATCCATTTGTTCCTTCTCTATCTCATTCTTTTTTTTTTTTAAATGCTTTTTGTGTAAACTGTCATGTATCTCATTCTTTCTGATCTTTGCAAGGTTCTCAAGGTTTGCTCTCCCATAACTCTGACCCAAGGCTTTGATTTGCCATGGTGTCATGTTTGTCCCAATACACCCACACATCAGAACTTCTCTGTACAATAGGAACAGTTTCTCAAAGGAGAACATAGAATTGGCTCACCCTGAATCAGTTGTCTACCCCGGTCCAATCAGTTGTGACCAGGATCTTGGGTCACCTGAGATAAGTATGACCACTGTAATTGCAGGTAGAGGACAGATTCTCTTTGAATGGGTCATGGGTGGGAAGAAGATGGTTGATGTATCTAATGCATATGTAATTCTCTCTTTTCTTTCTTTTTCTTTTTCTTTCTTTCCTTTCTTTCTCTCTTTCTTTCTGACACAGCCTTGCTCTGTCACCCAGGCTGATGTGCAGTGGTGCCATCTCAGTTCACTGCAACCTCTGCCTCCTGGATTCCAGCGATTCTCCTGCCTCAGCCTCCTGAGTAGCTGGGACTACAGGGACACACCACCATATTTTTGTGGTTTTAGTAGACAGGATTTCACCTGGCTAATTTTTGTGGTTTTAGTAGACAGGATTTCACCATGTTAGCCAGGCTGGTATTGAACTCCTGGGCTCAAGCAATCCACCTGTCTTGGCCTCCCAAAGTTGTGGGATTACAGGTGTGAGCCACGGCACCTGGCCCTCTTTTTTTTTTTCTTTTCTTTTTAACAGTCTTGCTTCGTGGCCTAGGCTGGACTGCAGTGGCATGATCTTGAATTA
Source organism: Plecturocebus donacophilus (assembly GCA_004027715.1). Taxonomy (NCBI): domain Eukaryota; kingdom Metazoa; phylum Chordata; class Mammalia; order Primates; family Pitheciidae; genus Plecturocebus; species Plecturocebus donacophilus. The sequence goes on from PVKP010041011.1 coordinate 5,260, forward strand.
CTTAAACCTTCGCCTCCCAGGTTCAAGCAGTTCTCCTGAGTAGCTGGGACTACAGGTGTGCACAACCATGCCTGGCTAATTTTTGTATTTTTAGTAGAGCCGGGTTTCATCATGTTGCCCAGGCTGGTCTCAAACTCCTGATTCAAGTGATCCACCTGCCTCAGCCTCCCAGAGTGCTGGGATCACAGGCTAAGCCACCATACCCAGCCTTTTTTTTTCCGATTTTTTTTCCCTTTTTTCTTTTCTTTTTTTTTTTTAAAAGACGGGGTTTCACCATGTTGATCAGGTTGGTCTTGAACTCCCAACCTCAGGTGATCCACCCGCCTTGGCCTCCAAAGTGCTTGGATTACAGGCGTTAGCCACCACCCCCGGCCTTTTTTCTAATTTTTAACCTCAGTCCAAATTTGGGATGAGTGCAGTCAGTCCTGGAATAGTATGAGAGTTAAACTTCTAGTCAGTTACAAAATACCATCTAATCAAATACCTTAATTTGTACTAGGAGTGGTTCTCCAAAGGGCACTACAGGTCAGCTGTTCCCATGACCAAATAACTTGTCACCTCTTCCATGCACTCATGCTTGAGAATTGGTGGCTGTGGACCCTTCTGCGCTGGTATCAACTTCTGGAAACATGCTGCATTTAGACCTCATTATTTTAGATGTAGCTTCTTCACATCCCCCTTTTGAAATTTTCCAAGGTTTCCATCATGTTTCTTTGAATTACATGATCTGTGGGTATCGTTTAGAAATATAAAAATGTGAATTACAAGCTCACCTGTAGCAGGAGTAGATTGAGGTTTTTGTGGTGCTTGAAACTTATACAGCTTGGGAGATTTTTTTAAAGAAAAAATTTTAAATTATCGAGGCAAAATTAGGTATGAAAATGATTCATGAGAAAAACACAACTGTCTCTTAAATGCGTGGCTTTTTAATTTCATTGAGCATAAAAATAACATGACAATGTTATTAAAATACAGATTTCTGGTTCCACCCCAGACATACTGAAAACAGAATTTGTGAGGTGAAGTCCTGGAATCTGCATGTTAGCACACAGCCCCAGGAAGTCTGAATACCACATATTGATATAAACTAAGTAATCACTGTAGTGAATAATATTTTAACAATATCTTCTCTTTTTTGGGGGGGTATATTTGCTTGGAATTCCAGTTATCATTGTATGAAAGAAAAAATATAAATTGTGTATCCAGAGTTTATAAGTGTTTATTTAAATAGTGGAATGTGTCATAGAGTTATATTTTTATTTAGCTGTTTTATAACTAGAAATAAGCCACTAAGCAGAAAGAAAATCAGAAACCTCAAAAGATAGTTATGAATTTCCTAATATTTCACAGGATATTTTCATTATTTGGAAGAAAAAAATGCCCTATGGATGTCATTTTTCCATATCATAAGAAATAAACAGATGAATACTAAATGTAACTTAAGAAAAAAGGATAATGAGATTACTGTTCAGAAAATTACTCCAAATACTACAATTTATATATATATATATTTTTTATTTTTTTGTTGAGATGGAGTTTTGCTCATGTTGCCCAGGCTGTAGTGCAATGGTGTGATCTTGGCTTACTGCAACCTTTGCCTCCCAGGTTCAAGCAATTCTCTGGCCTCAGCCTCCCAAATAGTTGATATTACAGGCGCCCACTGCCATGCCCAGCTAATTTTTGTATTTTTAGTAGAGACAGGGTTTTGCCATGTTGACCAGGCTGGTCTTGAACTCATGACCCTGGGTGATCCACCTGCCTCAGCTTCTCAAAGTGCTGAGATTACAGGCGTGAGATAAAGCACCCAGCTACAATTACTATATTCTATTGCATATACTGTACCTGTTTTATGAAGTGCTTGTGATACTTGTATCATGCACATATACATATGTCAAAATTTTTTTACATTCATTTTAATCTAATTAGCTTTTATTTAGCGATTAGTGAATGGAGCAGCATCCCTTCTAAAATTAGAAAGGTGCTCTGATTTGCTGAGCACAGGAGGTAGGCTTTATAGGTTGGAGGCAGCTAAAGAAAGCAGAAACAAGGAACAAAAAGTGAATTGTTTGTTACAAAGTTACTTTCCTTACAGAGTTAAAACAGAGGGGACTTCTTTATGCTGGCTCAGGTAAACTGGGCCTCTTCTAATTGGTTGCTGTGAATTGAATCTCCTGTTGTTTATTTTTAGTGATTTTGAATTTTTTTATTCAAACAGATTTTGACAGATCTATTTTTAAAAACTGGCCCTGTTTAAAGAAACTTGGTTAATCTTACGAGTTAAGAATGCTTTTTTTGAGCAATTTAATGGTTTTATCACATAACTAATTGCTACTATGCATAAAGTTTAAAACACACATATCTTTTTTTTTTTTTTTCTTGAGACAGCCTTGCTCTGTCGCCCAGCCTGGAGTGCAGTGGCATGATCTCGGCTCACTGCAACCTCTGCCTCCCAGGTTCAAGAGATTCTCCTGCCTCAGCCTCCCAAGTAGCTGGGATTACAGGTGCCTGCCACCACGCATGGCTAAATTTTGTGTTTTTTAGTAGAGACAGGGTTTCACTCTTTTCACCAGGCTGGTCTTGAACTCCTGACCTCAGATGATCCACCTGCCTCAGCCTCCCAAAGTGCTGGGGTTACAGGTGTGAGCTACTGCGCCCAGCCTAAAACACACGTATCTGAAGAGATGACCTGCATATTAATTTGCAATAGAAAAAGAAATCAGGAGTGCGCATCCCAGATGCAGGGAGGTTGGAGGCAGAAAGCAGGAAGGAGACTTCTGAACAAACAGTGACTCTATTACTGAGGAAAACCAAAGGAGACCTGTGTAGATAGGTCCCAATTAGACACCAGCTACTGGAAGAGCTTCCTCAGAGACTGATTAAAATATTCTCCACTAGATATGGCTGCAAATTGCACACTCTCATGGGGTCAGCGAGAACCCTGCAACGGCCCTGGGTCAGAGCTGCCACGGTCTGTGGCATCTGAGGAAACTCAACTTGGAAATCATGACCGAGACCCTGAGACGTGTCACGTGAACTTCAGGATGTTCAGCTGCCCGGAAGAGTTGGACCCCATCCAGGCTTTGAGGAGACTCACTGAGCTGTGCCATCTGTGGCTGAGGCCTGACCTCCACACCAAAGAGCAGATCCTGGACATGCTGGTGATGGAGCAGTTCATGATCTCCATGCCCCAGGAGCTCCAGGTCTTAGTCATGATGAATGGTGTGCAGAGCTGCAAAGACTTGGAGGACCTGCTACGAAATAGAAAACCCAAGAAATGGTCTGTGATCAACTTGCTTGGCAAGGAGTATCTTACGCAGGACTCAGATGTTGAGACGCCCGAAGCCCCCGCCAGTGTCAGGGATGATCTGAGAGACGTGTCCAGCCAGCAGGCCTCCTCTGTGAATGAGATGCCTCCAGATGAAGGCCAGGCCAGCCAAGAGCTACAGACCCTGCCCAGGATAACTGCACTGTCCAGGGGGCAGGAAGAGGACTTCCTGCTGCCAGAGACTATTGTCATAAAAGGTGACCCAAAGGCTCTGAGACCCAAGCCGACCTTGGAGAAGGATCTGAACGTAGACAGGGAAGAGAACACAGGACTTACATCTTCAGAGCCTCGGCTTCCAAAGGGTCCCACAGGTGTGGTGAGAGCAAAGGAGGGGAAGGAACCAAAAAAAGCCTCTGTGGAAAATGTGGATGCTGACAGACCTGCTGCCTGCATTGTGGAGAGAGAAGCTTCAACTCACAGCGAAAGCAGAGGAGACTCTCTGAATCTGAGAGGTCCAAAAAGAAGCAAAGCAGATGCTTCCTGTATTTCCCAAGAAGGGTGTCAAGGAGGAGCCTCACTTGTGGGCAACACAGACAGCCCGGGGCAAGCTGGGATAAATCCAGTTTGTTCTCCAGGCCTTGCAGATGCAGTCAGTCAGCCTGTTGTCCAAGAAGCCATGGCACTGCCACCCCTTGCATGTGATGTGTGCAGTAAAAGGTTTAAGTATTACGGCAAGCTAGTTATCCACAAGAGATCACACACAGGAGAGAGACGCTTTCAGTGTAATCTCTGTGGGAAGCACTTCATGCAGCTCTCAGACCTCCGAGTTCACCAGCGAATCCACACTGGTGAGAAGCCCTACATGTGTGACGTCTGCTACAAGCGGTTCACCAGGATGTTCTCCTTGAAATGTCACAAGAGGAGCCACACAGGGGAGAAGCCCTATGAATGTAAAGACTGCAATAAAGTTTTCACCTACAGGAAGAACCTGAACCAGCACAAGCGCATCCACTCTGGAGAGAAACCTTATAAATGTTCCAAGTGTCCAAGAGCCTTTGGTCGGCCTGAAACGTTAAAACGCCACCAGAAAACACATCCAGAAACCACTTCCCAGGGGTTCCATAATCAGGTCTATGTATTCTGCACCAAGAGAATGTGAATGATGATTTTTCACTGATGTTATTAGATGACATATGGCACATATGGCACGTGCAGGGCGCCTGGCACACCGAGGGAGTGCCCTAGATGGAAATTGCTGGGAGTCTGAGTCAATATTGATTCTCTTGACTGAGTTTTGTTTTCTGTTTCATGATGTCTATTGTTTTTGTATAAGTTTGTTTCAGTTTGTGTTGCTGTTCTTTCAATAAACATCTTACTAGTTTTCAATATTTTATAACAAAAAACTGAGGCTTCTGATTGACATGCTGTTACCCACTGTTTACTCTAAAGTAAAATTGTCAAAGTAGGGCGTCCAGATTAAATACGCAATGCCTGGGGAAATTTTTGTTTCAAATAAACAATTTTTTTAGTTAAAAAAAAAAATAAATCAGTTAATGGAGTTTACTTAATTTACTGAACTAATTTGACAGCTCAAACTATACTAGTCAAACAAAATCTCTGTGGAATTCATATTTACATATTAAAACATTCCTGACTTAAGGAGAACAAAATAGCTTGGCTTTATAGCTTCAGGGAAATACTGTTAAGTAAATTTAGGGGACCTCCAGTGGTAGAGTAAAAAGGGGAAAACCATAGAATTGTCATGCTTTTCTGATCATTGGAGCTCAAACAGGCTTGGGACATAAGCTGCATAATTCTGTCCCAAAGACTGGTTCCTCTCCATTGACTTTCTGAGGATCCAGGTCTTCCTGGACCTTGAAAATAAAGGGTAGAGTTTTAACCTCTGAATCAGAAGTCAGATTTTAAGGGGCGAGGGAGGTATAAGTCAGCCAAGGACACAGAGTTCATCAGAACCAAGCTTTCCCAGGATATGAATCATATTTATTTTAGGCATAAAACTTTCTAGATCCAAATCAGGGAAAATTTCTTTCTTACCTTATAAAGAATGCCACTCTGCCAGAATGTTAGGAAGCTGGTGGGTAGACCCAGTCCTGAGACTCTGTGGTCTATTTGCAGAGTTCTCCTTCTTAACTTGCTGTCAACGGCTTGCCTGGCCCTATGCCAAGGACAGCTTCAGTGTCCTGCTGTTGTGTGTAAAGGTAAATGCACGTCTGGGGTGTAGGCTGCATTCTCCAGTGAATTTGTTCACCTGCTCCAATAAGTCAGTATGTCCCAAGAGAATCCTTGAGACATAGAAAGCATATTGTGCCAAGTAAATGCAGCCCAGATGTAGGCCTGCCTCAGAACCTGCCATTAGACAATACCATAGCACTTTGCTTCCTGAAAACATTCCTGCACGGATTTTAAAGCTGTAACACGACCTTATTAATTTTAGTTGCAAACTTGAGCACATACAGATGGTCTATTTAAACCATAATAAACCTGTGCTTCACTGTGGGGTTGTGTTCATTTGTGCAGTTTACCATACTACTGTAAAGTTAAATTCCAGGCTATCAAACAAAATTTCCAAATATGAGTTCCTTTTTTTCTTTCTTTCTTTCTTTTTTTTTTTAAGGCAATGTTTTGCTGTGTCACCCAGGCTGGAGTGAAGTGGTACAATCGCAGCTCACTGCAGCCTGACCCTCCCAGCCTCAGTCTATCCTCCCACCTCAGCCTCCTGAGTAGATGGGACTGCAAGTGCACACCACCATCAGGGGTTCAAACCAGAGCGACCCTGTGTTGAGTAAGGGCTAGGAAAATGAGGCTGGGACTTGCTGGGCTGCATACCCAGAAAGTTAGGTATTCATAGCCTCTAGATGTTTACAGTTAAGGGAACAGTTGATAATGTTTACTAAACAGACCCAGACTTGGGAGTGACCTCATATCCCCATATCTTGAGAACAGTAGCTTTTTTTTTTTTTTTTTTGCATTTTTAGTAGAGATGGAGTTTCACCATGTTTCCCAGACAGGTCTCAAATTCCTGAACTCAAGAAGTGATCCTCCCACCTCAGCCTACCAAAGTGCTGAAAATACAAGCACGAGCCACTGAGCCCGGCCAGCTTGTTTTCTTTTTTTTTTTTTTTATGCTATGAAATTATTTGTACATTATAGGCACTCATAAGTATTGAATTAATTAATTAATACTTAAAAGTTAACCCGATTGAAGTTGCTTGTATTCAAAGAATCATAAATAATTCAAGTATGTGCAACATAATCCATTTTGTTTCAAAAAATTATTCGTGCTTGTAAAAAAGACTGGAATCTCAGCACTTTGGGAGGCCAAGGCGGGTGGATTACCTGAGATCAGGAGTTCGAGACCAGGCTGGCCAACATGGTGAAACCCCGTCTCTACTAAAAATATGAAAACTTAGCCAGATGTGGTGGCACACACCTGTAATTCCAGCTACTTGGGAGGCTGAGGCAGGAGAATTGCTTGAACCTGGAAGGCGGAGGTTGCAGTGAGCCCAGATTATGCCATTGCACTCCAGCCTGGGCAACAGAGTGACACTCTGTCTCAAAAAACAAACAAACAAATGGGAACAAAAAAGTGTGGAAGTATATTTAAAAAAAAAATTAGAAGTCATTATCACTGGAGAGTGGTGTTAACTGGTGATTTGAATTTTCTTTGTTGGAAAAGTTAAATTGTTTCTCTTTGCAGATGAAATGATTTTATATTGAAAAAACCCTGAAGACTCCACCCAAAAGCTGTTAAATAAACAAATTCAGTAAAATTGCAGGATACAAAATCAACATAGAGACATTGGTAGCACTTCTATACACCAATAGCAAACTATCTGAAAAACAAGAAAGTAATCCCATACAAAATAGCTACAAAAAAATGTAACACTTAGGAATAAATAAATTTAACCAAGAAAGTGAAAGATCTCTACACCAAAAACTTTACAGCATTGATCAAAGAAACTGAAGACACAAATAAATGGAACAATACCCTGTGTTCATATATTGCAAAAATTAAGATTATTAAAATGTCCTTACTACCCAAAACAAACTGTAGATTCAGTGCAATTCCTATCAAAATACCAATGACATTCTTCGCAAAAATAGAAAATACGGTCCTAAAATTTGTATAGAACTACAAAAGACATCAAATAGCCAAAGCAGTCTTGAGCAAGAAGAGTAAAGCTGTAGGCACCAGACCTCGTGATTTCAAAATAAGGTACAAAGTTATAGTAACCAAAACAGCCTAAAAACATATAGACCAATGGAACAAAACAGACCCCAGAAGTAAATCCATGCAGTTATAGCCAACTGATTTTCAACAAAGACACCAAGAGTACACAGTGGAAAGGACAGTCTCTTAAAAAAAATTATGTTGGGGAAACTGGATATCCACACACAGAAGAATGGAATTAGACCCTTATCTCCTATTATATACAAAAATCAACTCAACATGTATTCATAACTTATTTGTAAGATCTGAAACAATGAAACTACTAGAAGAAAACATGAGAGGAAACTCCATGACTTTGGTCTGTGCAAGAACATTTTGGATGTTACAAAACAAAGGCAACAACAGCAAAAATAGATGGATAGAATTACATGGAACAAAAAGCTTCTGTACAACAAATGAAACAACAGAGTGAAGAGATAACTTACAGAATGGAAGAAAATATTTGTAAACTATATATCTGATAAAGGGTTAATATCCAAAATATACAAGGAACTCAATAGCAAAAAAAAAAAAAAAAAAAAAAAAAAAAAAAAAAAAAAAAAAAAAAAAAAAAAAAAAAAAAAAAAAAAAAAAAAAAAAAAAAAAAAAAAAAAAAAAGCAAGCAACCCTATTAAAAAAATGGGCAAAAGACATAGAAGACATACAAGTTGCCAGTAAGTATATGAAAAATGCTCAGCATCAGTAATCATCAGGGAAATGCAAATCGAAACCACAATGGGATATCACCTGACACTAGTTAGCATGGCTATTAATGGCTATTATCAAAAAGAGAAAAGAAAAGTGTTGGCAAAACCATATGAAAGAATGAAATCATGTTGTTTGCAGCAACATGGATGCAGCTGGAGGCTATTATCCTAAGTGCATTAATGCAGGAACAGAAAACCAAATACTGCATGTTCTCACTTATAAGTGGGAGCTAAACATTAAGTCCACACAGACACAAAGATGGGAACAGTAAACACTGGGGATTCCAAAAGTGGGGAGCAAGGGAAGGGAAGACGGGCTGAAAAACTACCTGTCAGGTATTATGTTCACTACTTGGGCAACAGGATTATTAGGCACCCAAACCTCAGCAGCATGCAATGTACCCATGTAACAAACCTGCACGTGTCTGCACATGTACCCCTGAATTTAAAAAGAAATGTTGGCAAGGATATAGAGAAAGGAGAATACTTACCCACTGTTGGTGGGAATGTAAACCAGGAGACAATGGCTATGGAGTACAGTATGGAGGGTCTTCGAAACAGTTCAATTAGAACTACGCTATGATCCAGGAACCCCACTACTGGGAATCTACTCAAAGGAAAGGAAATAATTAAATTATATAGATGACACATCTGCATCCCCATGTTTATTTCAGCATTATTCACAATAGCCAAGGCATGGAATCAACCTAGTTGTCCATCAATGGATGAGTGGATAAAGAAAATGTGGTATATGACACAATGGAATATTATTTAGTTATACAGAAGAGCAAAGTCCTGTCATTTGTGACAGCATGGATGAGCCTGGAAAACGTTAAGTGAAATAAGGCAGGCACAGAAAGATAAATACTGCATCATCTCACTCATATGTGCAATCTAAAAGAGCTAATTTTTTTTTTTGAGACGGAGTCTTGCTCTGTCACCCAGGCTGGAGTGCAGTGGCACAATCTTGGCTTACTGCAACCTCTGCCTCCCCGGTTCAAGCAATTCTCCTGCCTCAGCCTCCAGAGTAGCTGGGACTACAGGTGTGCACCACCACACCCAGCTAATTTTTGTGTTTTTAGTAGAGACGAGGTTTCACCATGTTAGTCAGGTTGGTCTTGAACTCCTGACCTTATGATCTGCCCAACTCAGCCTCCCAAAGTGCTGGGATTACAGGTGTGAGCCACTGCGCCTGGCCTAAAAGAGCTAATTTTATAGAAGAACAGAGTCAAATGATGGTTACCAGAGGCTTGAGTGGTTAAAAGGAGGGAGGGGATGGGGAGATGTTGTACAATTACAGTTAGAAAGTTGAGACCAAGCATGGTGGCTCACACCTGTAATCCCAGCACCGTGAGAGGCATGCTGATTGCTTGAGTCCAGGAATTTGAGACCAGCCTGGCCAACATGGCAGAACCCCATCTCTACAAAAAATATAAAAATTAGTCAGGTGTGGTGGCACACGCCTGGAGTCCCAGCTACTCGGGAGGCCGAGGTTGGAGGAGCACTTGAACCTGAGATGTGGAGGTTGTAGTGAGTGGAGATTGCACCAGTGCACTCCAACCTGGTCAACAGAGAGAGATCTTATAAAAAAAAAAAAAAAAAAAAAAAAACAGTCTAGAATATGCAAATAGAATAGTCAAATATATAGTGACAAATAGTAGATAAGTGATTGTCTGGACCAAGGGTTGGGAAGGAGAGAAATTGAAAATAACTGCTAGTGATTATGGTGTTTCTTTCTTGGGTGATGAAAATGCTCTAAAATGGATTGTGGTGATGGTTGTCCAACTCAGTGAAATATTAAAAACCATTGGATTATACACTTTAAATGGGTGAATTGTATGATATGTGAATTGTATCTCAATAAAGATGAGATACAATTATCTGTTTTTTAATTTATTTTTTCAACTTTTATTTTGATACAAGGAGGTCATGTGCAGATTTGTTACATGGAAACATTGCATGATGCTGAGGTTTGGAGTGTGACTCCAGTCACCCTGGTAGTGATCATAGTATCCAATGGGTAGTTTTGTGTTTTTTAATTTTTTTTTTTTTTTGAGATTGAGTCTTGCTCTATTGCCCAGGCTGGAGTGCAGTGGTGTGATCTCGGCTCACTGCAACCTCTGCCTTCCAGGTTCAAGTGATTCTTGTGCCTCAGCCTTCCAAGTAGCTGGGTTTACAGGTGCGCGCCACTATGCCCAGCTAGTTTTTTTATTTTTAGTAGATACGGGGTTTCACTATGTTGGCTAGGCTGGTCTCGAACTCCTGGGTTCAAGTGATCCACCCACCTCAGCCTCCCAAAGTGCTGGAATTATAGACGTGAGCCACCGCACCTGGCTTCTAATAGGTAGTTTTAAACTCACTCCTGCTTCCTCCACCCTCCAGCAGTCCACAGTGCCTGTTGGTTCCACATGTATGTCCATGTGTGCTCAATGTTTAGCTCCCACTTCTTTTTTTTTTTTAAATGGAGTCTTGCTCTGTCACCAGGCTGGAGTGCAGTGGCGTGATCTTGGCTTACTACAACCTCTACCTCCTGGGTTCAAGCAATTCTCCTGTCTCAGCTTCCCTAGTAGCTGGGACTATAGGCACATTCCACCACGCCCAGCTAATTTTTGTAATTTTTCAAAAGTAGAGATGGGGTTTCACCACGTTGGCCAGGATGGTCTCAATCTCTTGACCTCATGATCCACCCGCCTCGGCCTCCCAAAGTGCTGGGATTTCAGGTGTGCATCACCACACCTGGCCTAGCTCCCACTTCTAAGTGAGAACATGCAGTATTTGATTTTTTGTTTGTGTATTAATTTGAATAAAGCTGCTTTTAAAAAGTAAATAAATTTTTTTTTGGTTATAATACTTCTGGAATTTTCTACAGTAACCATATATCATTCTTGTAATCAGATAGAAATAAATACCTTTAGGCTGGGCGTGGTGGCTCATGCCTGTAATCCCAGCACTTTGGGAGACCAAGGCGGGCAGATCATGAGGTCAGGAGTTCAAGACCAGCCTGGCCAACATGACGAAACCCCATCTCTACTAAAAATACAAAAATTAGCTGGACTTGGTGGCAGGTGCCTGTAATCCCAGATACTCAGGAGGCTGAGGCAGGAGAATTGCTTGAACCCAGGAGGTGGAGGTTGCAGTGATTCAAGATCATGCCACTGCACTCCAGCCTGGGCGACAGAGCAAGACTCAGTCTTGGGGGAGAAAAAAAGTACCTTTATTTTTATGTACGTACGTATGTATGTATGTACGTATGTATTTGAGATAGGCTAACTCTGTTACATGCTGTAGTGGAGTGGGGTGATCCCAACTCATAGATGCCTCGACCTCCCAGGCTTAAGTGATCCTCCCACCTCTGCCTCCTGTGTAGCCGGAACTACAGGCATGCACCACCATGCCCAGCTAATTTTTATTTTTTTGGTAAATGTCTCAAATTTAAATTGAAAATTTTGTTTTAAAAAATTTTTTGTAATTACAAACTTAATTTTGTAAAATTTAATTTTTAAATTTTTTGTAGGTCTAACTATGTTGCCAAGGCCGGTCTCAAACTCCTGGGCTCAAGCAAGCCTCCTGCCTTGGCCCCCTCAGAATGCTGGGATTACAGGTGTGAGTCAACAGGCCTGGCCAGAGTATCTTTATTTTTAAAGTACTGATTAGCACCAACCAGACCTAATGAAGCTCAGCATTCTTTTTCATCTCTTGGCTCCCCACCCCTTTTCTCACAGTGGCATTGCCAAACCTCTTCTACTCTTCTTAAGCATTTGCACTGGATTCATTCCCTGTCCCTGTCTGCCCTAGGTTTCTGATCATACAGATTGCTACAGCCTGGCTCCCTTGCCTTCTAGCATCTAGATGAGTTCAGCTATTGGCTTTAGCCGAGAGGAGAGTGAGGTCAGATTATTTATTCCTGTAGCTCCCTAACTGTCAGCTTCCTGCAAATTGGCTATGTCCCTTTACCTAAAGGCCAGGGCCCATCGTCTTCAAAGCTTTCCCCGAGTCCCAGTGACAGTCCTCTCCTCTTGATTCTTGGGGCTTAGGGATGGTACCGGTTAGCTACTATAACTTGTTCTGGGGTAATTCACCATCTATTATAGTCTTCCTAACCCTTGCTTATGGTTCTATACAAAATCTGTTCAAATTCAAGTGTTCCATATCTTTTCTGTCGGGTTCACCATCAAGACAGCATTTAACTCCATCTTTGTCCATTCAGTGTCAGCAAATGACCTTGTCTCATTTTTTATTTTTACATAGAAGTTCGAGGCCTTCCTCAAATGGCTGTACAACATCACTTCACTAAAAGTAGTCTACGTAGGGCCAGGTGCAGTGGCTCACACCTGTAACCCCAGCACTTTGGGAGGCCAAGGCAGGCAAATCACTTGAGGTCAGGAGTTTGAGACCAGCCTGACCAACATGGGGAAATCCTGTCTCTACTGAAAACTACAAACATTATCTAGGCATGATGGTGGGTGCCTGCAATCCCAACTACTGGGGAGGCCGAGGCAGTAGAATCACTCAAGCCTGGGAGGCAGAGGTTGCAGTGAGCCGAGATTGCACCACTGCACTCCAGTCTGGGTGACAGAGCGAGACTCCACCTCAAAAAAAAAAAAAGTAGTCTACGTAATGGCCTGCTCTCTCTTCTTGATCTCTCAGAGCACAGGACGCAGCTTGTTCATGGCAGGCACTACCCTGATTTCCTCTGACCTCTCAGGACATCTTTCCTTCATTAGCTCTTCCTCCCTCTGGAATACCTTAACTCTGGATGCTGCTAAAGTTTCAAACCTTGGTTTGCCCTCGTGACAAAATTTTTTTTAAATGAAGGTTTATCAGTTTTTCCTGCTCTGTTACTTTTATTCAGATAATTTTTCAAATGTGTACTTGCTGTCCTAATCATTTAATTAAACTCCAGTCCTTTATCTCTTCCACCAGATGCTACATATTTTACATGGATTTCCTGCTGTCTCTTCAAATCCAGTATCACTTCATCCTTCCTCTCATCTTCCCCCCAATTAGATGTCTCTCATTATGTATTTTTTCCAATGGTACCTATATTCTCTTCGGCTCAAGAGTTTAAAACATTGAGATTTTGTTTTTGTTTTTTTGAGACAGTCTCCCTTTGTCACCCAGGCCTGAGTACAGTGACATAATCATAGCTCACTGCAGCCTTAACTCCTGGGCTCAAGTGATCCTCCTGCCGCAGCCTCCCAAAATGCTGGGTTTCCAGGTGTTAGTCACCATGCCCAGCTTATGTTATTCTTATTATTATTTTGAGATGGAGTCTCACTGTGTCTCCCTGGCTGGAGTGCCTGGCTAGGTTTTTTTGTATTTTTAGTAGAGACAGGGTTTCACTGTATTAGCCAGGCTGGTCTTGATCTCCTTACCTCATGATCGGCCCACCTCGGCTTTCCAAAGCGCTGGGATATATAGTCGTGAGCCACCACACCCAGCTGACGTTATTTTTTAATGCCGCTGTTTTCTGTGCTTCTCCACACCAATTGCTTATCGAATTCCATAATTTTTTTTTTTTTTTTAGAAAAAGAGAGAAAAGGAGAAAGAAAGAAAGAAACAGCAAAAGAAAGAAAAAAAAGAATGAAAGGGAGAAA
>PVKP010041012.1:0-19057 GCA_004027715.1 Plecturocebus donacophilus
GTCTCATTCTGTCATCCAGGTTGGAGTGCTGTGGCAGGATCTTGGCTCCCTGCAGCCTCTGCCTCCCAGGTTCAAATGATTCTCCTGCCTCAGTCTCCGAGCAGCTGGCGCATGCCACCACACCTGGCTAAATTTTTGTGTTTTTAGTAGGTATGGGATTTCACCATGTTATCCAGGCTGGTCTCAAACTCCCGGCCTCAAGTGATCCACCCACCTTGGCCTTCCAAAGTGCTGGGATTACAGGTGTAAACTACTGCACCCAGCCCAAGCTTTCTAAAATGTAAATCAGAACTTATCTGCTTAAAATCCTCCCAAAGGCTTCTCATCACCCTGAGAACACAATCTGAACTCTACCATGGCTTACAAGGTCCAGTGCGTTGTGGCCTTTACCTGCCTCTTGAAATGCACCTCCTGCTGGTCTTCACACACACTACACCCCAGCTCCAACAGCCTTTTTCTGTTCCTTGAACTCAGCCAAGCCCTCCCTACTAAGAATCTAAGCCTACGAGAGCTGAGCCAATGTCTGTCATGTTCAATACCATTTCCCCCAGAGAGTGGCACATAGTAATGTGCAATAAATAGCTGCTAAATTAATTAACTAATTAATTATCCAGGTGAGAGATGACAGGGACATAAAGTAAGGCAGCTGCATCAAGAGTGAAATGGAAAGAATAAATGTGAGAGGGATTTAAGAACCCGAATCAATAGGACCAGTTCTAAAGAGGAGATGAGACAGCGGGAGCCTCGGGCTTGAACAGCTTGGTAGGTGGTGAAATAAGTCATCAATATTGGTAATGGATGGGGAGGGGACAATAATGAATTCAGTTTTGAAAAGTTGATTTTGAAGTACCTGAGGGACTTTCAGATGATGTCCAGTTGTATTTTGAAGTTCAGGAAAGAGATTTAGGATGCTGGTTGAGATCTGAGACTCTCAGAGAATCCCACGGGAATAAGTGGTAAGTGGCTGGATCTGTGGCTTGATCCTACCTGCGGTAAGAGGAGGGTCTAAGATGCAACTGAAGACATCCCCAAATTTAACAAGACAAGTGGATCAGAACCAGAAAAAACTCCTGAGAAGGCATGCCTGGAGAGACAGAAGAGCAGGAGGAGTGTTGCTGGGGGCAAACCTTTTAAGGAGAAGGGAGTGCTCGACAGTTTCAAATGGCAGGAGAAAGTCTAACAGTACATCTGTAAAGTACTGACCTTCCAATCTGGGGGCCTCCTTGGAACAGTCTCCATGGTGGCCTCTGGATGGACACCAGATTGGAGTACGTTGAGGAGTGACTAGGAGGGAAGGACATGGACACAGCAATGAAGTAGAAACTCGTCCGATCAGTCTGGCTGTGAATGGAAGGTCAAAGACATGGTGATAGGCAGGGAGGATGAGGGATCGGAGGGTGATGTTTTTTCACTGGGAAAGACTGCCACCTCTGTAGCCCAAACTTTTGATTGTATGTTTGTCTATAACGCAGTTTAAGTTCTTTCCCAAAGGGCTGCTAATGACCATGCGAATCACCAAACAGAGTGTGCTCTAGGTCCTCAGCAGCATTCATGGTGTGAATGAATGTTGAAACTGCTCAAAAAAATGAAACCCTTGAGCCAGGTACCAAATTTCTCCACAAACCTGGGAGAGTAAGTGAAGAAATGACTGTGAGAAAGACATGCAGTGAGTGATGTAGTAGATAACATGACCCTCAAAGCCTTGGTGGGTTGGCAGACATGGATGATACAGGGCTTGGCTTTAATGGTCTTTGAATCCTTCTGTGTGGCTATGTTGAAGAGAAGCTGAGCAAAACAATGTAATAATCACAACAAGACATGGCCATGGAACCCTTATCTGGATTCTACTTCCAGATGTACCACCAGCTGTGTGACTGCCCTTTAGGCCTCAGTTTCTCCATCTGCCCTTTGGGGACCTTGATCTAGACCTTCCCTGAGAAACTGCCACCTCTGACACCATCCCTGAAACCTGTCAGCCTGGATTTATATCCCAGCTTTGCTATTTTCTACCTGTGTGAACTTAGATGAGATACTTTTCTGTGCCTCAGTTTCTACATCTTTTTAAATAGTGCTAATAATTGCCCTACCTCAAAGAGTTGTGGGGATAAAATGACAATTAATAATTGTAATACCCTTTCGATAGTGCTGGGTACCTAGAAGAGCACTATGTAGGCTTTGGCTAATGTTATTGTCCAGGGAACCCCAGAGTTAGTAGGTGAAAGATGCTGGCTTCATTTAAAAGGGCAAGAGAGAAGACACTCTAGAACAGAGGTGAGAAAATTTTCCTACACAGGACCAGGTAGTAGATGTTTTGGCTTTGTGGGTCCTATGGTTTCTGTTGCAACTACTCACTTCTGCCATCATAGTAGAAAGTAGTTCATCAGGTGCGATGGTTGACACCTGTAATCCCAGCACTTTGGGAGAGCGAGGTGGGTGGATCACCTGAGTTCAGGAGTTCAAGACCAGCCTGGTCAACTTGGTGAAACCCCGTCTCTACAAAAATGCAAAAATTAGCCAGGTATAATGAAGGGTGCCTGTAATCCCAGCTACTCGGGAGGCTGAGGCAGGAGAATCACCTGAACCCAGGAGGCAGAGGTTGCAGTGAGCCGAGATCATGCCATTGTACTCCAGCCTGGGTGGCAGAACGATACTCCATCTCAAAAAAAAAAAAAGAAAAAGAAAGTAGTCACAGATGATATGCAAACAAATGGGCGTGGCTGTTTTCCAATAAAACTTTATTTACGAAAACAGGCAGTGGGCTGGATTTGGTCCAGAGGCCATAGTCTGCAAACTCTGTTCTAGAACAAATGTCCCTGGAAAGAGGGATACTGAGTTTTCCTCTCTGGTGGGTAGAACTAAGAAATCTCATGCATTCCCCATCCAGGCCAGAGCTGTGACCACTCTGACTGCAAATTCACTAAAAAGGAAAGCTCCCAACTCACAGAACAAGCAAATAATAAACGAGTTTTAAAAATAATTAAAATTGAAAATTGATTGTCTGGGCCAGAGCAGATTTATGCAAAGGGTCCCTGCTCCACTGGGAGTGGAAGGAGGGTTTCTATGCTCTGTGTTGAACAAGCTAAGCATTTTTTCAGATTATTCCCAGCATAATATGCCAAAGGGAATAGGCTCCATTTATTATTTTCTTAAAAAAATCAATGAGCTGAAACATTCCCTCTAGACCTATAATATTTATTTCAATGTTCTGTCAATAAATATAACAAGGTTAGCTTTCTATCAGTTTAGTTGGAAGAATCATTTGAGGGAAGTTCTATTTGTTAAGCTCGATTACAGAAAGCAATCAATAGAGGAAAATTCCCTGGTCACTATAGGCAAGAAATATAGAGCTCAGAGGAGCCATCCCAGGAAGGAGATTGATGCCACTGTCCCATAATCCCTTCCTCCTTCCCCCAAAGATAAGAGATGTGGTTGCAACCTTGAGTTATGCAGTGTTAGGCTGGAGCAGGCAGTCTCCACTGGTGCTGACAGGGAAACTGAGGCCCAGAGAGAGAAAGGGAATTACGCAGATCATAGAGTGGCAGAATCAGAACTAAAATCTAGATATACTAATCTCAGATTTCTCCCAGGTCTTGAGCTATTCGGTTGACTCAGGTTGGACACAGGATAGAGAGACTCTTGGGGGAAAAAAAAAAAAGCTTTTCTCTTTCATTTGAATCAGCCTTCTTGGAAAGGCTTTTCAAAAAATGCATCTGGGTAAGATGGTCTCAGAAAGGTGTTCAAAAATACGCTCAACTGTGAGTTGGGAATTTCTGAGGGTTTGGAGAGTTGGGGAAAATATTTCACCAATTTACCCTCACCCTCCAACACAGCCACACATGCCCACACACAGACACACACTTTCCTGGCTAAGTTGGCAGGTGTGTCTGCTCCACAGAACTTGAATTTCACCTTTTGGCATTGCTGTTGGACTTGGCTAGATAAACCTACTCAATTATACCTCAGCCTTCCACAAGATGAGTCATGGGAAATACGGGCTTTGGGGTCAGAAGACTTGACCAGTTGGCTCAGCTCTGCCATATTGTTAGCTGGGTGAAGTCATTTCCTCTTCTCCAAGCTTCTTTTTTCCATCTGTGAAATGGGAATAATAATATTGATACTTTTTCATAGGTTAGAGGGATAAAGAATGCATGATATTGCTGGAGAAATAAAAATAACGATTACTATGATTATTTAATGGTAGTCACATTAAATTACTATTAAATTATCTGTAGCATTTATTGAATGCTTTGTATATGCCAACGTTGAACTAAGCATCTTACATGCTTTACCACATTTAATTCTCACAACAACACTATGAGGTAGACAATAAATCTCTTTATTGTGCAAATATGGAAAATAAGGCCTGAAGCTCAAATAACTTGCCCAAGGTCACAAAGCTAGAAAATGGTGGATTGAAGACTGAACCCATGTTATCTAACTCCAAAGTTTGTGCTTATAACCTCTACCATCAGAAAGATTACAGTAGAATCCTGATCTGGAAGGAGGGAGTGCCTTTCCTGTTCCATGCCCATCTCCCAATCCACCTCAATCAGAAAAGCTAAGTCCAGGAAGCCTGTGGGTCTTCATCTTTCACCTCCTTGAATATCCAGAGGAGGCTTCAATGAGTCAACCGCTCTGCAGATACTATCCCAAGACAAGCTTAACAGCAAGAGGTCTTCAACCTCAGCTGACTTAACCCCTCACCTAGAGACTCAATTATCCTAAATAAAAAGTTGTGACAACTCTCCTGATCTGTCACTGAGTTTGGATGTTGCTGGGGGAACTGGAGAGAAGAATTTAACAAATAGAGTTGAACAATTATTCATTGAGTTCCTACCATGCCAGGCATTATTCTAGACACTAGAAATACAAATATATTCCACAGCCTGCTGAGTATTACTCCCTGGATGTTCCTTACTGTATCCAAAACTGAATTCAATGACCCACCCCCCCAGTCACCTCAGCCAGAATTCTGGGAATTCTTAGTCTCTGCCTACCTCTCACACCACCCAGCACACATCTACTGAGTCCCTACTAAGTCCCAAGTGGCCAATCACCAGGCCCTGGTCATTCTGAGACACCACTTTCACCACCTTTAGATATTACATTCTACAAGCCTTGGGGAATTCAGGCTTTAGGAAGACTGTCTTGGTAGCCAAAATCATTCCAGGAGATCCATGAAATAATAAACATTGTAATCCAAATGCATCGGGCTTGACTGGCCCCTGAACACCAAGGCAGTCTCATTACTCTGAGAACTGACTGATAGCAGGAAATCCAGTCTTTCAGAAAATTGTCTTCAACTCTACTTCCTTGCACCTCTCCTACAAGCATATCTCTGAGAATCTCAAGGGCTGCCACTGTGTTTCCACAAACCAGTCCTTGACGCCCTTTATCTCAGTGAAAATCAGCTAAACACCACAGCCTTGGGACTCAAGAGCCACTCTGGGTGGCTCAAACAGAACTGGAACTCAGCCTCTTTGCTATCCTAAAGAGAGAACCGTCTCTCTGTTAGGCTAAGCTAGAGAGGTCCCACCTGGAGTTTCAATATTCAATGATAAAGCTCTTTTATTCTTACATACAGCCCTTTCCTCCCAGGAAGCAGCTGCCAGTAAGAGATCTAAGCAGGGCTTGTCCTAGATCCACTGGCCTTAGAGAGGACAAGCAGTGCTCAGACAAACATCTGTGCATGCACTAAGGCAAAGTTCTGAACAAATTAGTCTGAAACAGACAAAGAGAACTCTTGTCCTATTGATTCTGTTCACTGTAAAATATCCTGAGTCTATCAACTTCTTGCTCCATCTCTACAGCAACCATCATACAAGTCCAAATCACCACCATCTTGCGTCTTGACTACTGTAACTAACTTCCCCCTAACTTCCTAAATCCATTCCAACCCTTCCAATCCACTCTCCACACAGCCACCAGGGTGATCCTTTTAAAATGCAAATCCGATCCTGTACCACCCTTGCTTAAAACCCTTCAATGAATTCCATTGCATTTACAACAAAATTTTAAATTTTACTGCCTTACTGTGTTCTCTCAAAAGTATAGTTCTGGCCATATATTTACATCAACTTGGGTGCAGGAGATAGTTCCCAAGAGTCACAAGTAAAGTGGGGAATGCGGAAAGTTCACAGGGAGGGTAGAAAAGTTCTAGACATATTCCTTATTGTCCCCATTATGTAACAGCAAATATGGCTCGTCTCTCTGTATGCTGGTCTACTGGTATAAGGAACCCAAGAGAACTTGGTGGGAATCTTTGCTGTAGGTCCAGTGGAATTCTTACTATTTCCCCTAGTGAAAAATGCCTCATCCCTTGGGACCAATACTTCTAATTCCACAGAGCCTTAAGATTCTAGCATAAGAAGCATAAGTTCCCCCACGTTGATCCCTGGAAATGATGGTAAAAGGACACAATCCCACTTTCACCCCTTGATCCCCAGATCCATATATTCTAGCCATTGTAACGCAACACTACTCAATGACTGTTAGTGTAACATATACACTGCATCCTGAAGAACAGAATTCTAGCCTTATGAGTACCATTCTTCAAGCTGCCACCTTAACTGAGTTTTTAAGGGATGATTACCACCTTCTATCAAGCCAGCAGCTTCCAAGCAATTTGGTATATAACAGGACCAGTGCATCCCAAAGTCATTTGTCCGTTGTCATACCTCCTTTGCTGTAAAGCAGGGAGTCTTGACCTAAGAAGATGCTATGTAGAATCCCATATCACTAATCACTCTATAAGCCCCTGGGTAGTGGTGCTGGCATAGGCACCATGGGCAGGGAACACAAACCCACGTCCAGAGTTTTGTCAGTCTCAGTAAGGACAAATTACTGCTTCCTCCAGAGGCAGTTGTCACCAAATGGATGGTCATTCTCCGTAGAGTCAGTACCATGCCGAGGGTTTGATGTTGGGCCCTGCTGTTGACAAGTCACACACTTAGCAGCTGCATTGGCTAGATCTGCCTTGGTGAGAGGAAGCCCATGTTGTTGAGCCTATGCAGAGCCTCTATCCCTACCACCATACATGGGACTGCTGAGGACAGAGGTTGGCTGATACTCAATGGACAATTCTTGTCTTCTAGTTGTTTGATGCCTTTTCTATGCTGGATGCTTTCTGGTGAGCATTAATATCAGACTCAAAAATATTAAAATTTTGTGTCCATTCCTATAGGGCCATCTATGTCCCTTAGCCCCAGACTCCTTAGCTCTAATCATTTCATCTTGCTTCTTTCAGGTCCCTGACCAATTAGCCAAGCAATTCATCATTGCCCAAAACTTTTTGTTTATACTGACCTCAGACTACTCTTTTCTCCATAAAAAGTTAATGACCTAACTGTACTGCCTAAAGATCTCCTCTCCACACTGTCCTTTAGGGTCATCAATATATTAAACTGATCCATGTTTAAATCAACCCAGGATTTTTCCTCTTCCATTAGCTGGTCATGGGAATCTCCTGACAAAGGGACATATATGAGCTGAGAGGAAGGTGTTGGTTCAACAAAGATGGATGACATGGGAGTCTAACTCACCTGTTCATGCACTTACTTGAGCCTCTGAACCTGTTCAGATCTGACTCAAATGTACCATTTCCTTTATACAATGGATTGCCAATGTGTCTAGCCAACCTTGTGACTCAGATATGATAATACCTAGCTCATGATGGAAAGCTCTGGCCATATATTCATTTAATGGTCCATGGTCAGGTGCTCAGCCTCTGCTAGGGCCCATAACACTCCAGGAGCTGATTTCTCAAGCACTGAGTAGTTCTCTACTGAAGAAGGCATAGCCTTGCTCTGTAACTAAGGATTTCCCCTGTGAGTCTGCTAATAAAGCTTGCCAGACTACAGACACCTCTAACACTATTGGTTTACCAGGTCATATGGCACAAGAAATAGGGAAGTTTACACTATAGCTCAGGTTTGCTGCTGAGTCCTTTTTTGATCTAAGATCCATTCAAAACTGGAAGCCTCCTGGGCCACTCAATAAATGGGTTAGAACACTATTCCCAAGTATAAGTATCTACTACCTCAAAACTCCAAATAGGCCTACCAAGGACTATGCCTCTTTCTTTGTGATAGGAGAGTCAAGGAGCAATACCTCTAAAGGCTTGATCAATGCTTGAAGCCCTGACTCTGTGTAGGTTTTATGTCCTCTTGACATGCATGTCTCTTACTGGGACATCCAAGTACTTGCCACTTCCTCTTCGTTGGATTTGTTGAGAAGGATGCCATCAGTATAGTGGACCAGCATGATGTTTTTGGAACATCAAGACAATCAAAGTCCTTTTAGATGATATTGTGACAAAGAGCAAGAAAATCAACATAGCCTTGAGGCAAGACAGTGAATATATATTACTGTCCTTCCCATGTGAATACAAACTGCTTCTAATCCTTTTTTCTGATGTGAATTGAAAAGATCAAACACCGTGCATCATATGCTGCAGGCTATGTTGATCTGTTCTAGTAAAGATACCATATCCAGCACAGCAATCAGAGCTACGCCTTGTTTAGGTGGTCCACTGTTCATTATCCCTAACCAATCTGGATTTTTAGGGTCCCTACCAATAAATTCAATGGGAATGTGGTGGGGAAAACCAACCCCTAAATTCTTTAAACCTTTGGTGGCAATACTAATTTCTACAATGCCACCTAAGATGTGGAATTGCTTTGGATTTAATATCTTGACCAAAGAGTTAAAGAGAATTTTTAAAGACTTCAACTTGGGCTTCAGAACCATTATGAAGGTTTTGTCAACTGCTAAGTATATCCATTCTAATTACATACTCAGAAACCAGGAAAATGAACAAAGCGTCAGCGTGGGCATCCACTGGACCCATTGCAAGACAGAGTTGAACCAGGGTTCCCTTATCATCTGCCCTCAATATGCCCAATTCTAATATGGGGGCAATTGTGGCATTTGCATTCCCAGCTGACTTGATATCCAACAGCTCTCAAAAAATCTTATTGTTCCCTCTTTCCCTAATGTACAGGTACCCTGATAAATAGCTCTAAGTCTCTTTGGAGAAGGACTGGGGAGATGTGTATTGTAAATACCTGAAGTGGATTTGCAGAGTCCTTCCTCAAGGGGACTTGGCCTCCTCAATCAATGGACTCTGGGTCTGAAAAGAGGCTCAGATCTGGAAAATGGCTAAAGATTCATCATTTTAAATTAGGGAAGCTGCCACGGCCTTGATCTTTTTTGCTCACCTGTTCTTGATCGTTTTTTGGTTATATAAGGCGAGCAATACCTTGTTGGCTGCTCCTATGTCCAGTTCCTAGGAACATGGTCTATTAGCTATCAGCACAGATCCTTTGGGTGAAGACCTCTAGCTGCCACTTGACTCTATTGCTGGATGTGGTGAACAAGTCAACCTTTCCTCTGTTACCCGCTGGCACCTGGCCTCTGCTATTCCAAAATTCCATCATTCCCATTGTCATCAAGGAGCCCAGTTCCAGTCCAGCATCTCTTACTATTAACCCTGCCTACAGAAGATAGCCACTACTGAGCTTGATAATATTGTATATCCCTAACTAGTGCATTTCTTATTGCTTTAGTGAGGGACATATCCTCTGGACTTTTCCAAAAGAACATAGTCAGTGGATATCATAGTCTCATATCACATCTCTAAGTCTCCTGATTCCTTCTCAATACTCTACCAGCAATTCCACCAGCCCTCCATCTAATTAACTACAGGTCCAAGCTTCATGGAGGCATCTTGGCAGCACCTTAGCACTGACTCCAAGCATCCTTGCCAGACATTAAATCCTTAATCCTAGGAAAGGATTCCCAGATCAATAAACTCTCCCTGATCTGCACTTATATTCGACCCCCAACCCCACCCCAGTCTGAAACCTCCAGGAGCCACCTCTACATGGATCCCCCCGGTTCCTCCTGGTACATGTTGGCAGCTCATTCAGCAATTTTGGTGAATGAGCTATTTCCTCCTGGAGCAGGGCCTGTATTTCCCTGCTCAAGTTATGCTGAGACCTGACCCCAGTAAGTTTTTCTGCTTCTAGGTGACTTTGAGACTCTCTCCATTAAGAATGGGAGAGCCACAAAATGGAAGGTGGCTGGGTCCCTGATTGCCACTTGGAAGAAAGCCACCTATTTTGGAGATAAGAAATGAGCTTTTACTCTGTTAAGATACCAAGATGTTAAGGGTTTATCTGTTACAGCAGCTGGCCTTTCCTTAACTAATATAATGCTCTAGTTACCTCCAGTCCTCAGAATCCAGAACAAATTGAACCAAGACTCCAGAAAGAGAAGGAAAATGTCCCCTCCAGCTAAAGTCTACTTCATACCTCCTCGTTTTCTGCTCCAGGATTCACTTCCCCCCAGGATGACTGAAACTGGAAATGTTAGTCCCTTCTAAGAGAAGTCCTTCCCCCTACCCACATAGGTGCCATCAAACCCTAAAGCCTTCACAAACAATGATCGGCATTAGCACATTTCCTGAAGTCTGAGGTTTTCTGCCTTAATCCTACATATGGGTCCTTGCCAGCCCCGCAGTTTGGGTTATCTAGCTAACTGTGCTCAGCCCAGTTTCTTCGTGCTGACCACAGCCCAAACACTTCAAAAAGTCTCACCCCTGCTGAGCTTATTTTAAAAAATGATTTTTGAATCAAAGAGAGGGAAAAGAAGAGAAAGGTGGAAAGGAGAAAAAAGAGGAAGAGAGGTAGGAGGACTGTTTGTAAAAGATGCTACTTTGCTGTCTCTACCCCACAAATCATCCACACTGGATACCTTAAGAGGCATTTGCTTTGTCAGAGTCCAGGCCAGGAAGTAGTAGGGTATCTGAGAAGGAACTCTACACCTCGCATTTGGAGAGCAGATTCTAGACCTAACTCTGCCACTTGCTGGCCCTGAGTCTTGTCTACTGGAGATAATTCCTATTTCCCAGGCCACAGAAGCTAGAGGTGAGAATAAGAGTAAATAATAGCCCAAAACAGAAGGAAATGGATATTCCACCACTGCTTTCGGTGCCACAGCCACTATCACTCCCACTGAACCACTATGGTACCATCCAATCATTCATGCAGCAAACATATATGGCATGTGCTAGGAATACAAGAATAACAAGGGAGTCATGGCCCCTGCTCTCCTAGAGCTTACATTCTAGTGGGAGAAACAAGTGTTCATCAGATAATCAAACAAATTAGTATGTAATTACAAACTGACATAAATATTCTGAAGGAAAGCAACACATTCTATGAGAGCAAATAAAGAGTAAGCTGGCTTAAATGCTTCTCCAAGGACGTGACATTTGAACCAACATCTGAAGCATGCGTAGGAGTTAACCAGGCAAAAAGGAGAGGGTGAAGGAAGAACATTCCGAGCAGATGGTAGAACAGGTGCCAGGGCTCTGCGATGGGGTAGAGGGACAGGAATGTGTCGGTGAAAGTAAAAGGCCAAAGGGGAGACTGCTGTGAAATGAGGCTGGAGCTCATTTCACGTGAAGCAAGGCTGAATCCTGTGGCCTTAAGAACACATTAAAAGTGTCGATCTTCTTGGTAAGCACAATGGAAGGCCTAGTGAAGATATTTAGACAGGGGAAGGAACGTAACCAGATTGGTGTTTGAAAAGGATCAGCGTGGCTGTGATATGGACAATGAATTGGTGAGAACAGGAATAGAAGCAAAAAGACAGTTAGGAGCCCGTCACAGTAATCCAGGAAAGAAGATGATGGAGGCTTAGACCGTGGGTGTAAAATCAACAGGACTTGGGGGATGGGTGGATAACGGGCTGAGAGCAGCTGCAGCTGACATCTTGTGCCCTCTGTGTCTCATAAAATTTGCAAGGTTCTTTTGGTTTTGAACAATGGAATCTCATCTTACACAGAGGTTAGATTTTGAAATCTGTGCCTAAGACAAGAATTGCACATAGTCTAAATACCCTTGAAAAACTCAAACCACTCATAAAATACAATATACATGGGTTTGTTTATACAGCCATGAACAGAAATTTTTAGGCACACTAAAGTTAGAGAGCCACTGAACTAGAATAAAGAAAGCAACAGAAGGAAAGCCCATATGCAAATGTCTGGGCATTCAAATCACCCTGCCTTTAAGACAACTATTCAAATCCCTCGAAGTGAATGAGGGGATTTGGGGGAGGGGAAGGGAAGAGACGTACATGTAGGAGGCAGGGGTAGGAATCTTTTTAATGGTACCACTTTCCTGAATATTCATTCCATTCAATGTTACTCTGAAGCCTTTACAACTCTAACACGTTAGTATATTAGTTGTTTATATTAGTTGGGCTGCTAATACAGTGTTGGGTTCCTACCCTAGTATCTACTACAGCTTCCACCCCGAAGGTGAGTTCTTTCCCCAGAGCCCTGCCTCTGTCCCACACCAGATACACCTACCTGCTAAGATGAGCTTGAGATGAACCAGGGCCCTTGAATCACACAGGATAGGCTATGGCATGCTACCATAACAAACAAGCCCCTTCATCTTAGCAGCTTCAAACAGCAAATACTATTTCTCATTCATGCCACTTGTGCATCATGGGTTGGTTGGGGATCTGCTCCATGTATCCTTACTCAAGATAGAGCAGACACCATCTTGAACATTGCCAGTCTCCAAGGCAGAGAGAAAAAGCTCTAGCCGGGCACGGTGGCACGTGCCTGTAGTCTCAGCTAGTCGGGAGGCTGAGGCTGGAGGATCTCTTGAGTCTAGGAGTTCTGGGCTGTAATGCCCTATGCCGATCGGGTGTCCGCACTAAGTTCGGCATCAATATGGTGACCTCCTGGGAGAGAAAAAGCTGTGAAGGGCTTCACACAGCAGTCAAATCCCCATACATGGCACAAGTTACTTCCATTCACAACTCATTGGCCAGAATTAATCACTAGGCTTCACCCAACCACAAGAGGGCCAAGAAGTACAATCCTTCCATGTGTTCAGCAGGTGCATCGCCAGAAATATTTGACAAAAACACTGATGACTTCCAAATGCTCTAAATGTACAATGACAAGACAGAGAAGAGACAAGCTTTAATTATTAAATCTGTGTTTGGTTCTGGGGCCCTGGGTAACCATGTGGCTGAATAAAATGTGCCCTACTTATGCCCCAGGGGCAGCGTCTGTGCCCAGAAACAGACTCCAGACAGCATTTGGATTGATATCTTGGAAATTAACGATGTCCCCATAGAGGCAGCTGACAGGCTGTGGCTTGGCTTCACTACGTCTTCACCCCCTGCCCAGGATCTATAGGGACCAAACACAGAATGAGGAGTATTCGGGCTGGAGCTCACTGTGTCACCAGAAATCTCTGACAGCTCCTGAAAGTGCTTGGGCTAGGGACAATACTATATAGATGAATCCCTGCCCTCAAGGAGCTCCCAGTGACATGCTGTCACATGCTGTGGTGGATAGTTTCCAGCAGTCTTTAACTACTCCCTCTCATCCCTACACGCAGATGATGCTCCTCCCATCAGCAGGTGAAGCTGATTTCCCCACCCCTTGAATTTGGCAGGCCTGTTACTTGCCTTGACCAAGAGAGTGTGACAGAAGTGAGGTTCTAAAGCTTATAAATAAGCCCAGACCCTTAGAGAAGTGGCCACTTCCACTTTCTCCCTCATGGAGCCCAGCTACCATAGCATAAGGAAGCCCAAGCTAGACTAGTAAATGAGTCAAGGCCATGTGGACAGACGTCCTGGAGGATGAGCAGCCATCCTGGACATTCCGGCTACAGTGGAGCTCCCAGATGAGTGCAGACACATGAACAACCTAAGCTACAGTGAGTAGTGCAGAACTGCCTGGCTGAGGCCAGTCAACCCATAAATCATGAAAAAAAAAGTCTCATTATTTTAAATCACTACATTTAGGGACAGTTTGTTACACAGCCACAGATAACTGAAAAATACAAAATATCAAATATATACGCATGGTTCTGAGAGAGCCCAGAGGAAAAAAAAATCTAAGAATGCTTTAAAGGGTGTTTTCTGCACCACATATTCTCACTCATAAGTGGGAGTTGAACAATGAGAACACATGGACACAGAGAGGGGAACATCACACACCGGGGCCTAGGAGAGGGATAGCATTAGGAGAAATACCTAATGTAGATGACAGGTTGATGGGCGCAGCAAACCACTGTGCCACTTGTATACCTATGTAACAAACCTGCACATTCTGTACAGGTACCCCAGAACTTACGGTATAATAAAAAAAAATAACTGAAATAAAAATAAAAGGTGTTTTCTCTGGAAATAGACTTTGAAATACAGTTGCATGAGGTTCATTGCAGCAGGAGGGGTGCTCTGGAGAGATCCACCTGTAAAGAAGGAGGAAGCTAGGATTGGCCCAGTAATGTGGTTGCAACTTAGACCTCAGCTATAAGAAGCTCTGAAGGTAGGAAGGAAATTCAAGGTTGTCCCAAACTGAGGGAAAGGAGGCAGATATTTGAATCCTTCTCAGCCAGCGTGAGTTGTGGGCTTGTCCCCAGTGGGGGCATAGCCCTAGGGAAGGCAGCTGTCTGGCTGCAGGCAGTCCTCAGGGAGGGAAATGGCTGAGAGTCCTCCGCAGCCTATTATGCCCTCAGCAGCCCAGGAGAGAGGCACCATCCCTGAAGAGGAGAGATGGAGGAGAACACAGGTCTCTGCAGGAGGGGGACCAATGGCCCTTGAACTGAGATATGAAAGTGCCCAGTGAAGCAAGGAAGGGGAGAGAGTTTCCAGGCATGGAAGCTGCAAAAGCAAAGCACCAACACAGGAACAGGCATGGCAGGTACCAGAAGAGGAATACATAGAAAATGGGGTAAGAGATGAGGCAGCATTGAGCAAAGAAATGGGGGTTCGTCCTGAGGCCATAAGGAGCCACTGAAGAGTTCTAAGCAAGGCCGAGATGTGGTGAGATATCTGTTTCAAAAGATCCCTGTAACAGCAACATGGAGACCAGAGGTGGCAAGCCTGTCAATGATGCAAGAGAGAAATTAAGTTAAACGTCCGGCTCCTCCTGGTATTCACTGGCTGCGTCCCACAACGACTTCTTCCCTCAGCAGCCACATTATGTTGCAGCTTAACCCAAGTTATTGGTCTGGTTACCGGAAGGGGAGGTAGGAGACCATGCTGGGGCAGGAATTGAGGGAGGGTGCATGATGCAGGGTATCTTGTAAGGTAGAGGCCCTTGCATCAGCCTCAAGCCTGGGTATATTAGGGTTCTCTAGAGGGACAGAACTAATAGGAGGCAGACAGACAGACAGACAGATAGTCAGATAGACAGACAGATAGATGATAGATAGATAGATAGATAGATAGATAGATAGATAGATAGATAGATAGATAGATAGGGGACTTTATTAAGTATTAACTTACATGATCACAAGGTCCCACAATAGGCTGTCTACAAGCAGAGTAGCAAGAAGAACCAGTCCGAGTCCCAAAACTGAACTTGGAATCCAATGTTCTAGGGCAGGAAGCATCCAGCATGGGAGAAAGGTGTAGGCTGGGAGGCTGGGCCAGTCTTTCCTTTTCATGTTTTCTGCCTGCTTTCTGTTCACTGGCAGCTGATTAAATGGTGCCTACCCAATTAAGGAAGGTTCTGTGTTTCCCCGCCCACTGACTCAAATGTTAATCTCCTTTGGCAACACTCACAGATACACCCAGGATCATTACTTTCTATCCTTCAATCAAGTTGACACTCAGTGTTGATCATCACAAGTCCACCCCTTGTCAACTAGCACCCATACACATCTCCTGAGATCATACATAACCTTCAAATAATGATAAGTATAAAGTCATAATTATGCCTAACATAATACAACTATCCTTCATACAACCAGAAACACACCAGTCCCCAAATACTATTACATAAAGTCAGCAATACTTAAATGTTAATATGAAGTCAATAAATCTTATGTCACATGATAAAGGAAAAAGGAAATAAAATGAAGATATTTTCTTAGCACAAGTGTATACATGCACAAACATGTTTTTAACAAAAGAAGGAGGAAATACTCATGACAATTATAGTCCTCGTTTCTGCAGCTGGTCACGTGATCGTAGCTGGTATTGATGACTACCTTCTTCTACTCCCCATTCTGTGTTCCCTTTGCCTTCAGCAAGCACCTCAGCAGGTCTTGGGGTTTTTTTCCTGGTAGAGTGACCTAAACCTTCATTCCTGAAGGGTCTGGGCCATTTGTAGTCCTGCCTGGATCGGGCTGTTGTCGTTTCCCATTGACCTTAATCACAGGGCATGGTAGTACTAAGAGACGCCCTAATGGATCTCCTGTATTCCATGCATTCTCTTCCTTACCTCCACTGTGGAGAAGTAGACTGATCTCATCTTGATAGTCTGGGTCAGTCACCCCAGCCAACACTGTAATTCCCCTCTTAGTCTGTTGACTTCAAGGTAGGAGGAGCCCAAAGTGTCCAGGTGGCAATCTTCCAGTTTAATGGGATCGTTGTTTTGTCTCCTGGTGGCAGTGTTCCTCCCTCTGGAACTAGGACCTCTAAGCCAACAGAACTTAATGTCACAGAACAGGAAGCAAAACTCTTGCTAGTGGATGACTAGGGGTGATGGTGAGTGTGCCATTTCCACTTCCACCCCTTGATTCCTGGACCCATGACTCCTGGCTATGGGAGAAACAGTACCATATATTGGACACTGATTCAGAACATACATGGCCTTCTGGAGAACTTTGCCACACCCTGCAAAGTATTGTCACCTAGTTGGTATTGTAATTGTGACTCCAAAAGGCCATTCCACCATTCTATTGATCCAGCTGCTTCAGGATGATGGGGAACATGGTAAGACCAGTGAATGCCATGAGCATGAACCCACTGCCACACTTCTTTAGCTGTGATGTGAGCATCTTGGTCAGAGGCAATGCTGTGTGGAAATCCATGATGGTGGATAAGGCATTTCATGAGTCCACAGATGGTAGTCTTGACAAAAGCATTGCCTGCAGGATAGGCAAACTTATATCCAGAGTAAGTGTCTATGCCAGTGAGGACAAACTTCTGCCCTTTCCGTGATGGAAGAGGTCCCATATAATCAACCTGCCACCAGGTAGCTGGCTGATCACTGCGAGGAATGGTGCCATATCGAGGGTTCAGTGTTGGTCTCTGTTGCTGGTAAATTGGGCACTCAGCAGTGGCTGTAGCCAGGTCAGCCTTGGTGGTGGAAGTCCATGTTGATAAGCCCACGAGTAAACTCCATCCTTGCCACCATGGCCACTTTGTTCATGGGCCAATTGGGTGATGACAGCGGTGGCTGGGGAAAGAGGCTGAGTGGTGTCCACAGAATGGATCATCCTATCCACTTGATTATCAAAATCCTCCTCCTCTGAGGTCACCCATTGGTGAGCACTCACATAGGATACACATATTTTCATAGTTTTTCACCACTTAGAGAGGTCCATCCACATACCTCTTCCCCAAATTTCTTTGTCACCAATTTTCCAAGCATGCTTCTTCCAAGTCTCTGACCATCCAGCCAAACCATTGGCTACAGTCTCCATGAATCAGCATATAATTGCCCATCTGGCCATTTCTCCTTCCATGGAAACTGCACAACAGGTACATGCTCGAAGTTCTGCCTACTGGGAAGATTTCCCTTCACCACTGTCCTTCAGGGAGGTCCTAGAAAGGAGCTATAGTGCTGCAGCTGTTCACTTTCAGGTGGTGCCTGCATATTGTGGAGAGCCATGTGTGAACCAGCCCTAGTCTTCCCTTCCTCTGTCAAGTGGTCATAGGGAACTCCCCATGAGGCCACCAGTGCAGGCTAGGGAAGAGAAGGCAGGGTGGCAGGAGTGGAGACCATGGGCATTTGAGCCACTTCCTCATGTAACTTATTTGTCTTTGGGATCGGCTTGAGCCTGATCACATATATACCACTTCCATTTGATGATGAATGCTGCTGTGCATGATCCACTTTATGGCTACATGGGTCAGAAAGTACCCAGTTCATAACAGGCAGTTCAGGTCCCATGGTGACTTGATAACCCAAAGTCAAACGTTCAGTCTCCACCAAAGTCCAGTAACAGGCCAAGAGCTATTTCTCAAAAGGAGAGTAGTTGCCTCCAGAAGATGGCAGAGCCTTGCTCCAAAATCCTAGAGGCCTCCGCTGTGATTCACCTATGGGGGCCTGCCAAAGGCTCCACACAGCATCCCTATCTGCCACTGACACCTCAAGCACCATTGGATCTTCTGGGTCCTATGGCCTAAGTGGCAGAGCAGCTTACACAGCAGCCTGGATCTATTGCGGAACCTTCTCCTGTTCTGGACCCCACTCAAAACTGGCAGCCTTTCAGGTCACTTGACAAATAGGCCAGAGTAACAAACCCAAATGAGGAATATGTTGCCTCCAAAATCCAAATAGCCCCACTAGGCGTGCCTCTTTCTTGGTTGTAGGAGGGGCCAAACGCAGCAACTTATCCTTCACCTTAGAAAGAATATCTCAACAGGCCCTGCACCACTGGACCCTTAGAAATTTTACTGAGGTAGAAGATCCCTGAATTTTAGTCAGATTTAGTTCCCATCCTGTGACATACAAATGTCTCACCAATGAGTCCAGTGTGTTTTCTACTTATTGCTCACTGGATTCAATCAGCATAATGTCATCAATGTAATGGACCAGTGTGATATCTTGCAGAAGCAAAAAAGATTCAAGACCTCTCTGAATAAGATTATGACACAAAGCCGGAGAGTTGATATACCCCTGAGGTAAGACAGTGAAGGTGTATTGCTGGCCTTGCCAGCTGAAGGCAAATTGCTTCTGGTGGGCCTTATGGACAGGAATGGAGAAAAAGGCATTTGTCAAGTCAATGGCTGCATACCAGGTACCAGGAGATGTGTTAACTTGCTCAAGCAATGAAGCCACATCTGGTACAGCAGCTGCAATTGGAGTCACCACTTGGTTAAGCTTATGATAATCCACTGTCATTCTCCAAGATCCATCTGTCTTCTGCATAGGTCAAATGGAAGAATTGAATGGGGATGTGTTGGGAATCCCCACCCCTGTGTCTTTCAAGTCCTTGATGGTGGCAATAATCTCTGCAATCCCTCCAAGGGTGCAATATTGTTTTTAATTTACTATTTTTTT
>PVKP010041013.1:0-19057 GCA_004027715.1 Plecturocebus donacophilus
CTTGAACCTGGGAAGCAGAGGTGGCAGTGAGCCAAGATCACGCCACTGCACTCCAGCCCGGATGACAAGAGCCAGGCTCTGTCTCAAAATAAATAAACAAATAAAATAAAATGAAGGCCATCAAGTGCATTATGAACTCAATTAAACACAGCAAATGTATCTGTATGTCATTGCAGCAATCCACTCCTCGTGTGGTCTGCAGAAAACAGGGTTAGAGCAGGATACACGTGGTCTGGCCCTTGCCTATGGCTGATTTGGTGGCCAAGTCCATAATTGATTGAATCTACTTTGTATAGAAATATCACATCCCATTTCAAGAGCAATCATTAGCAATAACACAATAAGACAGCAGGTCTTGGCCAGGCCGTTTTTCTACCTGTATAAGCTGATGCACTCATGAGGCAAATGGATGAGTGAGGGGTACCCTTTCTACTGGATTATGGCTCAAAGGTGGTCCTCCAATTTAGTCCTTTACTTTTATAGTGGGATCAGGTGCTGTGTTTAAAACTCAGCAACCTGTGGTCCAATGAGAAAAGAATATTTTAAGTGTAGGATAGTGAATTCCCCTAGTTCTCCATCTTCAGCCAATTGAGACATTTAGTTCATTCAGTTTCTTGAAGAAGTGGAGGAAAAGAATAAGAGGATGGGCAACAGGGAAAATCCTCTTGGATAAAAAAGCCAATCATCAGGTGACATCACTGGCACTAACGTTTAGTAACTGATAATTGCTGTAACTAGGGCCATTGAGCTTTGCAAATATTATCTAGTAAATTTTAATTAGCACCCGGGGGATTGAAGAGCTTCGGAATAAGCTCTTGGGAGAAGCTTTCCTCGCTAGTGGCGATGTGTGCTGAGTTATTTTAGATCAGCTGGCCTGTCAGAGCAGATCAGTGTCACTGCGCCACTTATCCGGAGGAAAATGCACCTGCTTCTACATGGAAATAAGGTGCATTATCTGCCAATTTGTGCTGCTTATTTCCACTGCTCCCCAGGTTTGATGAGTGGGGAGTGCAAGGGCTAAATCGGGAGGATATGGAGAAGAAAGGAAGGAGGGTTTTGCTGTCCTTCAAGGACACACACTGTCACAGGTTCTGAGTGGCTCCCTCTCCTGCTTTTGGTTGGGTTTGAAACCTCGCTTGGAGCCGTATCAAAAAGAGAGGCATTTTGCTATGAAAACTGATGATGCTATTTTGCAATAAAATTATTAGTTTCTTATTTTTTTTTTTGGTATGGAGAATTTTTGACTAATCTGAAGAACAGGGTGAGCAATTAGATATGGTGGGACACTGATATCTGACAAAAGATCTATTAAAGCCTAAATAAAAATATTGACTGAAAAGATCTAGAAACAATATGTACAATTATAAAATGTATAATTCTTTGATTTTTTAATTGCACACCTCATTGTAGAAGAGTCAGTGAATGTAGAAGTAATTAGCTAATAGTTATATACTGACAATTTAGCAGGCACTATGAGAAGCAAGTTACATTTGCTACTTCTATTGTTCCCACTTACAGATAGAGAAAATGAACTTATAGGAATTAAGCACCCTGCTTCAGGTCATTCAGGCATTAAATGGCAGTGCCTGGATCTGACCTAAAGCAGTTTAATCCAAGTTTCCATGCTTTCAATAGTTCTGAGACATAAACAATTACATGTACATGTATACATACTTGTGAGACACACATACAGTATAAACATGTCCCAACGTGCATGTATACACACATGTATGCACATTTATATCAGCTTAGTGTATACATGTCCACTCCTATTTCTATCTTACTGATTTAACTATTTTAACACTGACTTGAAAAACTGTAATAAATATTTTAAGGTGCACTTCCAGAAAAGTCTAACATTAACCATCAGAGAAATGCAAACAGAAATCAAAATAAGACACCTCTTCAGACCCATTAAGATGGTGTATTAGTTGAGGTTCTGCATAATAAAAAAGACAGGTAATAAGCATTGGTGATGACATGGAGAAATTG
This sequence comes from Plecturocebus donacophilus, assembly GCA_004027715.1. NCBI lineage: Eukaryota > Metazoa > Chordata > Mammalia > Primates > Pitheciidae > Plecturocebus > Plecturocebus donacophilus. The sequence goes on from PVKP010041013.1 coordinate 1,993, forward strand.
GAGCCCTCATACACTGCTGGTAGAAATACAAAATGGTGCCTCCACTTTGGAAAACAGTTTTTTAAAAAGGTTAAACATAAAGTTACCATATGACTCAGCAATTTTACATGTAGGTATATATCAAAGAGAAATAAAAACATATGTCTACACAAAAATTTATGTAAGAATATTCATAGCAGCATTTTTTCTAGTAGCCAAAATGTAGAAACAACTAATATTACCATTAATTGATGAATAGATAAACAAAATGGGCATAATAAAATATTACTCAGCCACACACACAAAATGAAGTACTGACACATGCTATTACATGGATGAATCTTAAAAACATGCTAAATGAAAGAAGTAGTCAAAAAGACCATATGTTATAGGATTATTTTATTTTATTTATTTATTTATTTACTTATTTATTTACATTAAACCCTCAATCTTAGATTAGGCAAATCCATGGTGTGAGAGAACAGATTGCTCAGGGCTGAAAAGATGAGGGAATTGGAATCTGATGGGTACATGGTGCAGGGTTTGTATTGACAGTGGTGAAAATATTTCAAAATTGATTGTGGTGATGGTTGCACAGTTCTGAGCACATACTAAGAGCTGTTGAGTTGAATTGTGTAATTGAAGTTGGTGAACTGTATGCTATGTGATTTACATCTTTAAAAGCTGTTTTAAAAAAAGAGAGAGAAACCTACATGCACGTTGTAACTAAATGTTTTTGTTGGATGACATTGGTATGATGAGTTACTTTTTCAACTCCCAGTTTCCCTATTTGCAAAATATGAAAAAAATCATATCTCCAATCCAGAATTGTGAGAATTAAAGATAATTCTTACAACACGTTTTATTAATATTGGATTCCATTTTGTTGCCAAAGAAGAAGCAGATGCAGAGAAAGCAGAAAGTGAAGGAGAGTTAGAGAAGATAATAGACAGAGAGACACAGAAAGGGTGAGTGGGCAAAGGAGAGAAAAGTCACTTGGACATGCAGAGAGTCCAGAGATGAGGTGTGACGAGATATAACCTGAACACAGAAAGCTAGTGGAAGAGCATCCTCTGACAGGAAAGCTCCCTGCCACATGCTGCTATGTACTTTGGCTATGGACATCCACGTTTTACTGCTGACTACAATATAGGAATTAGCTGTTTGGCCACTGTTTCACTCTTCTTTACTCTTGAGGCTCTGACACTCTGGGTTTTTATCCTTCCCCACTTCCACTCCCATTTCCACCATGCCCCAAGGTACCACTTGCTACAATGTGATTCTCTTCTGTGGGCCATGAGACAGACACTTGATCCCTGAAGAGGGAATAACCAGACAGTCAATACAAGATAAAAGTAAGTGCCCTACAAAACAGGTGTGAGAATGGATAAAATGAAACCAAGTGCTAGACTAGGGCCAGTTGGGAATTCATCATTTCTCAGCTTCATTCATAATCCCATCATTTTCTTTCCCTTACATGGAAGTGGAATGTTAGTGGCCAACACTTAACAGGCTTGGTTAAGTTGGTTTTGGGATGCAAAATAGAATAGTGATCAAAAAACAGATTCAGCAATTTGATCTATGTGATCCTGGGAAAACTATTTAGCCTTTTCTGAACGTATTTCCTCAAGGCATATTGTGGCTATTTCACAGGTTTGTTGTAATTTTAAAAGGTAAAGATGTATATTGGCAGCCTAGTCCCTGATCGTAGTCATTTCTTAAATGCTTATTTTGGTTTGACTTTTTTTTTACTGGTTTATCACTCCTGCACATTTAGAATTTACATTTTACCAAACAGGAATCACATAATTCACGCATCAAAAAAGGCAATAATGAAGTAATTGATACAAATCAAGACTAAACTTGAATAGACCAGGCACGGTGGCTCACACCTATAATCCCAGCACTTTGGGAAGCTGAGGCAGGCAGACCATCTGAGGTCAGGAGCTCAAGACCAGCCTGGCTAACATAGCAAAACCTTGTCTCTACTAAAAAATACAAAAATTAGCCAGGTATGGTAGTGGCCACCTGTAGTCCCAGCTACTTGGGAGGCTGAGGTGGGAGAATTGCTTGAACCTGGGAGGTGGAGGTTGCCATGAGCTGAGATCGCAACACTGCACTCCAGCCTGGGCAACAGAGTGAGACTCTGTCTCAAAAAAAAAAAAAAAAGACTAAACTTGAAAGTAAGTTTTTTTGGTTTTGAAAAAATAATTCTACATAAATAGTCACATGGTGATGTGCATTTGGCAGATATTTGTGTGTGTATGTAAATAATATGCTTTGTTTCCTCTCAAATGTTGATACAAAAATATCACATGGTATTTTCAGTGTTACTGTCAGTATCAAGAATCTTAAAGGTTCCTATGTCAACACAGTGCACTGTGATCCTTTATATCTGGTCTTTATCCAAGTTGTATATATCTTAAAGCATGTTAGCACTTCATATAGAATTCATCAAATCTGCTATAGAAATTAATTTACTTTGAGGTTTCTCAATTTGTGGCACACTTTGATTTGAATAAAGGTAAACAAATATACATTTACCAAATATCATCTGTGGACTTAACTCCCTGTCATGCCTTGCAAAAGCCACAGAATATGAAGAACAGCCTTCATCTTAATTTTTTAATTAGAGCGACAAAAAAACTAATACATGATGTAGCTAGAATACTGAAAGTAAAATATATGGCAGTTTTAGCATTTTGGAAAGAACAATTTTAGAAATACTAGGGCAAGAGGGAAGCTGGATGAAAAGATTAGAGGTTTAAGAAATGAAACCTGGTGGTAATAGCATATGCCAAAAGAAGGGGTTTTTGTGCAGCCATAATGAGCATGATGGTATTACTTTTTCTTTTTAAAAATAAAATTATTCTCTTAACCCTTTTGCCCTCCTCCCTTCCTTCTTTTTCTTCTACATATCAATTTTAAAACACCTTGGGCCTTATGTAAGAAGTTAGATTGAAGGGCTGGGATGTTGTCCGTATACTTTAGATTATATTCAGGTGTGTATCTTTATGTAGACTACCTACTAGTAGACATTTTGAAAGCCTGACTCACTTTAATAGCTAGCTTTAATTTACACTTTACTTGAGTTATATTAAACATACTAACTAATCTTTCAATAGCACTTAAAAGTTTACCTAGAATTCCCACAGATTTCTCATTTGATCTCATAATTACCGTGTCAAGTAATTTCATATTAGCTCATTTTACACATAATATACTGAGATTTGGAGAGACTAAGTATGTTTCTGAGATCGTTTAATGATGAAATGAACAATTCTAAGGCCTGAGTATCCTTCAATCATTAAAGAAAAAACATGCAAGAGAAAAGATTGTGAAATTTAACATAATGGGAATGACACCTTTCTGTTATCTTGGAATTTTAGAAAAAGTTCTAAAGCTGTGAAGGGTTTAAAGAGTTAAAAAAATTTCCAACCTAAGTCCACAGAATTTGCAGGAAGTAGACACCAACCATGATCATTCCAACACCCCAGGTATGAGAAGATCAAACATTCAAAAGTTAATTTGGTGAGGGAAATTTTCTTTGAAGAAGACTGATAGTTCTTGCCTGTCTCTTAGGAAGAGAAGGGACTGCTTTCTGCCTCTATGCCAAGCAAGTGGGGGCCAATCACTAAATATGATGCTGTCTGCAAGAGGGAAGCTAGCATCTCACTCTGGCTTGAAGAGTGCTGAGGCTTTTAGGCCACCCAGAGCTACTCCCGGAGTGTAGGAAACAATAATTCTTGGGAGAATTTGAAATGTGCCCTCTGGATCTGAGGAGAGACATAAAGCCTCTTACATGGAGAAGTCTGCAAGCACTCAGGGCTGGCTGGAGAAACTGTAAAGAAAAAGAAAGCGGACAGAAGATCAGTAGATTTAGGAGAGCCAGGATGGGTGGTTTGCTATAAGACACTATGAGAAGTAGCCAGGCTTGAAAAGTCTTAAAAGGATCTGACAGAGAGGGGCATCTCCAAAAGTCAATTCATATGCTGTACAGCAGGGCTATCTTTTAGATGTTTACTGTGGTAGACAGAAGACATTTGCTGTCTAAAAAAGAACTAATAAAAGCTCTAGCCAGAAACAGTGGAGGAGTTAGAAGAGTGAAAAAGCCATGAGTGATAGTCAAACCATTTTACAATTGGTGGGACGTGTATGTTGACCATCAGAAAAGTTGCCTTTCAGGGCTACTGTGTACTGACTGAATATTAGCCTGCCAAAAAATGGGTTTTGTTTCCCCTTCTGGGTTAGTACTTGCCAAAATTCAGATCAGCCTTGAACCTGGGGAGCAGAAAAGCAACTCTACATTGGGTATGATGCGAAAGTTTAGGTATAGACTACAGTGGATTTTTTAACACAGAAAATGAGACCTTCCAAATGTATGGGACCTGCTGAAGATGTTGTCTGGAGGAGAGACTGTTGCCTCCTACAGAATGCTTTGAAACATTAAAACATTTGAAACATTGGAAAACATTTTGAAATATTAAAACACTAGGAAACTTTTAAACTAATGCTGTTTGTACCCTACTGGGTTCAGCAAGTTGGCTAAATGTTTTACATTTAGCAAACTAAATTTTCATAAAACAATCATGAACATAGAGGAAAAAAGTCTGAAGTGGACTTGGCTAGCATTTTATAAGTGAGTTTCAGAACTGAGTTTCATATAGGGGAAGTTGCTTGGCCCAAGTCATACACACAGTTTAATACAACACTGAACCATGTACAGGATGTCTGGAGCAAGGTCAAACTTACCTTTTACTAATGGAATGACACGTTGCACTGGTTAAAGTTACACAAGACACAAATGTGATTTCTCCAATAAACAACAGGAAAGGATAATTTGTTGTAGGCCCAGGAGTACAGAGATATTTGGTAAGACTCTAAAGAAAGTAAAGACAAAGGGAGAACAAGCTTTATCCTATTACAAGTTGACTTAGTTTTGGAGGAAACGCTGAAGGCTAGAAAACAGCAGGCAAAATCCAATTATTAAAGAAAGGAATTAAAACCATACCACAGAATTAGTTAGAGACCAGTTTGAATAACAGTGATTTCTAAGCAAGAGCCAGTGAAAATATTTTGGAGGATTTGGTATTGGGAGAAAAATAATTTTTTAAAATCAAAATAGGCCAACATATGTGAAAAAAAAATCTCATGTATGGAAAATACAATTGAGAACACATTTCTTTTAAAAATAATTGATTCAAAATACATCACTTTCTTCTAGTTTGTGTTCTTCCTATTGTGCTATATTTTGATACATGGCATAGTCTCTTCTTATTAAAAAAATTTCATGCCTTAGGGGTAGATATCTCATTTTGGAGAAATTTAGGAAGAAAATGTGGTAATGTAAGAGATAACTGGGGCCTTGGAGCTACTCTCATGAAGTTCATATTCTAATGCAAATATAGAGTCAATCAGGAAAACATAGTAAACTATGTATTGTGGGAAAAAATAGAGAACAAATAAAGGGAAATTGAGAGTTCTAAGTGATTCCCGTTAGGAGATAGGTAGCAATTGTTAAGAGTAGCTGTTATTGTTATGGAAAACATTATGGCAGGTTAGGCTTGACTTTGACCTGCAACAACAGATACCTGTGGCATGCTCAGTTGTTATATGTCTTTTCTGCTATATTAAAACAATAGCAGGTTTTCTGCTTTTAAAATACAAGCTCCTTTCCTCCTACTTCTCTTCCTACTCTTCTCTTCACATGTCTCCACTTCTACCTGCTACACCAGCTAGAGGCTGGTAAGGTGGCATCTGCTCAGGTTAGTGTAGGTGGTTCTTGTTTCTTGAGTCACATATGTACACATGCCACTGCAAATGGATGACTGAGTGCTCGGTTTGTTTGCTTGTAGATTTTTACAACTTCATCGGTGTTTTACAGTGAAACTGTCAGTGTTTTTAACAGCTGATGGATATGATCGAAATTGGTACAGTGTAAGTCTGTGATTCTCAACTGTAGCTGCATATGAGGATCACCCAGGAAGTTTGGAAAAATGCAGATGCCAGAGCCCAGGGCCAGGGATGTTGATTTATTTACTTTCTGTGAGGCCTGGGCATTAGTGCTAGATGCTGGCCAGTGATGCTGAGAAGTAGCCAGGCTGGGACATTCCAAGGTGTGCCAGGCAGCCTACTGGTACTTTCAGAGGCATATGCCATGTGATTTAATCCTCACAATACTATAACAAAGGCATTGGAGTTCTCATTTTGCAGAAAAAGGTCTATATTTTTGAGTGATGGCATGATTTTCCCAGAGCCACATCACTAGGGTGTAGAAAGGTGTATTTCGTTTCTGACATCGTATTTGGAAATTGTGGGTTGGAAAAGCTAATTCAGTTCCACTCAAATAAAATGGTTTACTTGGGAAACGTTTTTCCACAATCTGCGCCTCTGAAAATAGAGTGGCAATTTCCATTATGGAACTGTAGAAAGTTTGACCCCAAATGTACAACTGATAAAAAGTGAAATTAAATAACACATCCTACTTTAGAGAAGGAATCCCAAAATAGGTATCTTAAAATTATTTCCTATTTTTGCTTTTATGTTTATACATGTCAAAGAAGAGATTCAGCCACCCTTTATTTTTTTAAATGTTTGAACAGTAATTTCTCCCATTATTTCTGAGCAAGATAAACCCAGGAAGCACTAGAAATTTCAAGCAATAGGTTTTTTTTTCTTTATGATACACTTGAGTACTGTAAAATACTGATAAAACAAAAAGTCGCTTTTGTTATTATAAAAGGTTTTAAATTATTACTTTAGTTATAAATAAACTCCAGATATAGAGGGTGTTGTTACAGTGACTTTGACAAGCACGATTGCTTTCATATTATACTACACCTCTGTACATATGTGAATCTTCGTACAAAATGTCTTTTTTTCCCAATTGAAAGGCAATTTTTAGTATACGATAAAATATACGGAAGGTTAAAAAAGAGATGATCATGAAAAGGCAGTAAACCTGTTAGCCTAGAGTCACTGTCCTACTGATGCCCAGAGTTAACCATTTTTACCAGATTTTTGTATTATGTGGCTCTCCTTCTAGCAATACTACGTGACTCTACAAACATAAAATATATATATTTATCTTTTCACATAACTAGCAGCATACTACATATTCACAGTTTTATATCTTGCTATTTTCACTGGCTAGTATTTCTTTGAGGTCATTATATCAACACATATAGACCTACTTCATTATTTTTAGTGACTACATAGTGTTACATTGAATGGATGCACCATAGTTTGTTTAAATGAGTACCCGTAGGTGGCCATGATTTGTAATTTTTTTGGTGTTACAAATGATAGTATCAATGCTCTATGAAGTGTTTGAACCAACTTACACTTTGGCCAACTGTTTCCCTATACTTTAGTCAACAGTGTATTATCATATTTTAAAATGTTTGTCTAAATCTAATAGGTGGAAAAGGCTTGCTTATTGTTTTAATTTATATTTTGCATTTATATCTTAGATAGCAATTCATAGTTTCTTCTGTGAAGTGCCTGGAACTGCTCATATATTTTGAAGGATATAACTATAAATAACAGTGCAAATATTTATGTATATTCCACTTAGCTTCATGTGTAGAACAGTAGTGATTTTCTTAAAAAACCTCTGTGGATGGTTCTCATTTCGTCTTCACCATTCAAAGAACATGACTACCCTGAATGGCATCTTCTATTCTCTTGCCTTTTTTTTAATAGTTAATGATATCTGATGAGTTCCTAAATGTTAGATCATTTAGCTCTGCATGCTTTTTAAGTTTCTATATATGAAACCAAACTATAGGTATATATTTGTGACATACTTTGCTCACTTAAAAATGTTTCTTATATTTTTTAAATATTCACCAATATCTATACCTAAGAGTGTGTTTCTAGTGTTCTGAAAAATTCTCAGGTACTATCTCATCAAAAGTTACATTCCTCATCCTAATCTCCATGTCTCTTAACTATTTTATTTCTATATTTTTTATTTTACTTAGAGATAGGGTCTTGCTCTGTTGCCCAGGCTGAGGTACAATGGCATATTCATAGCTTACTGCAGTCTTGAACTCAGGGTTGCTCAAGCAATCCTTCCATCTCAGCCCTGGAACAGGTAGGACTACAGCAACATAGCACCATGATGCCGAGCTAAGTTTTTCTTTAATTTTAGAGACAGGGTCTCACTATGTTGCCCAGGCTAGTCTTGAACCCCTGGCCTCAAGCCATCCTCCCATCTTGGCTTCCCAAATTGCTGGAATTACAAGTGTGAACCAACACACTTGGCCTCTTACCTTCATTTTAATATTTTTTCATCAATTTTTTATGCTACATTTTATAGAAAAAGTATTTATATCTCTGAATAAACTAAATATCTCAGTCTATATATTCTATGATTTAATTTCTCTGTTAACATTTTTTATATTAATTTAACTTCAAAAATATGTATTACTTTTTTTACATCTCTTTTTTATTTTTTTTTTATTTTTTCCTTGCTTATATTTTAAGTCATTTTAATTTTAATGTAGAAATACAGTTATTTTAGTTTCATTTGATAATGGTGATATCTGAATTCCTACTAAATATAATTCTGCTATCTGCTATTTATTTTGACTATCACTTGAAGTGACTTGAAATCTTTGCTATTATAAATGGTATCTTTTATACAACCCATCTTCTAATTTTGGGTTACTGGTATAAAGAAATAAAACTAATGCTCACTCTACATACTGATTTTATCCAGTGTCCTTGATAAATTCATAAATTAAATCTAATTTGGGTTCTTCAACATACACAATCACTTGTAAATAATGACAGCTTTACAATCTTCATTTATTTAAATGAAGATTTCTACCTTTTATTTTTTTTCTTGCCTAACATCATCTGCTAAAATCTCTAGGTCATTGTTAACTAGAAACAATAACACTAGGCATTCTTATCTCCTTCCTAAACTTAGGTGATTAGCTTTCAGTATTTCACCATTGAGCTGTAAGTTTGCAATATGGCTTTTATAGAGATTTTTTAATGGATTAAGGAAGGTTCTTCTATTATTAGTTTTCTAAGAGACCTTTCTTCATTTATCATGAAAGGACATTGAATTCTATTAATTTTTTGCATCCTCGAAAACATGGAATGATTTTCAGTTATTACTCAATATGAATCCATCTAGATTGTGATATATTATTATTTTTATCTAATGTTGAGTCAATTTATTAATTTTTGTTTAGAAATTTTGTATCCACATTCATGAAATTGGACTATAATTTTCCCATCTTGTTATGGTCTTTTCAGGCCTACAAATAACTACTGAAAAAGTATTTTCTATGTTTATATTCTCTGTAAGAGTTTTTATAATATTGGTGCTGTTTCTTTCTCAAATGTTTGGTAGAATTCACAGGAAAGCCATCTGGATCTGTAGTTTTCTTTGTGGAAACATTTTTTTTTAAAGCAGCTTTACTGAGACATAATTTACATATCATAAAATTCATCCATTTTAAATGTAAACCTTAATGATTTTTAGTAAATTTACAAAATTGTGCAGCCATCACCAAAATCCAATTTTAGAACATTTTTATCACCTCAAAAATATTCCTCATACTAATTTGTAGTTATTTTTATTTCAACCCCCAGTTCCAGGGAACCACTGATCTATTTTCTATCTCCATAGATTTACTTTTTTTTGACCATTTGGTATAGATATAATCGTACAATATATAACTTTTGTCCCCAGCTTCTTTTACTTAACATAATAATTTTGAGATTCATCTATATCATAGTTATGTGATCAGTAGTTCATTCCTTTTTATTGCTGAATAGAATAGCATTTGACAATATGAATATACTTTATATTGTTTATAGATTCACCAGTTCAGTATTGGGTATTTTTATAATTTAGCTATTACTGATAATGTTGCTATGAACATTTATGTGTCTTTGTACATACACATTTTTATTTCTTAGAGTGGAATTGTCATACTGCATGGTATATCTAAGTTTACTACTTTAAGAAACTGCCAAACTGTTTTCCAAAGTAGTTGTACCATTTTACATTTCTATATCCAATGTTGCAGTTTCTTCACATCTCAATAATACCTATTAACTTTTTTACTATAGCCATCTAGTGGGTATGAAGTGGTATCTTATTGTGGTTTTGACTTGTGTTTCCTAATGACAGATGGCATTTAACATCTTTTCATGTGCTTGTTTGCCACTTGCATATCTTCTTTGAAACAATAATTACTCAAGATATTTGCCCATTTTTAAATTGAGCCACTAACTTTCTTATCATTGAGTTGTTAGTGTTCTTTATATATTCTGGATACATGTCTTTTATCAGATATATGATGTGCAAATATTTTATCCAAGTGTGTGGCTGATCTTCTCATTTTCTTAGTAACTTTTGAAGCACAGAAGTTTATTATTTTGATAAAGTCAATTAAATTGTTTTTATTTATAAGCCATGCTTTTCTAAGTATTATAAAATACTATTAGGTATTGTATCTAAGACATCTTTTCCTAAACCCCAGGGCTAAAAATTTTTTCTACTGTGTTTTCTTCTAAAAGTTTTATAGTTTTAGCAGTAACATTTAAGTGTATCATCCATTTAGAGTTAATTTTTGTGTCTTATGTGAAGGGTCTAAACTAATCTTTTTATGCATGCGGGTAACTAATTTTAAATGAAAAAGAAAAGCAACACTGGATGTTAGTGAGGGTATGAAACAAATGAAACTTGTTTAAATTATTGAGAGAATATAGAATAGTAAGATCAATTTGAGAAAACAGATGGCTGTTTATTATAAATTATAACATTCATTGACCTTATGACTAAGGAATTCCATTTTTACCCAAAACAAATGAGAATATATGTCTATGAAATAAGTTATACATGAATAGCCATGGCAGTGTTATTCATAAAAGCCCCAAATGGGAAATGACTGTGGTGTCAATAAACTGTGGTGTATTCATATAATGGAATATACTACTCAACACTAAAAAAGGTAAAATAATGTTGTTACATTCAACAAGATGGTGATTTCAAAAACATTATCCTGAAGGTAACAGATCATACAGAAAAGAGTGTCTATTTTATGATTCCATTAATATGAATTTCTAGAAAAAGCTAACATATTATTTTCTTTAAAAAGCACTAGAATGAAGTAAGAAAATATCAGAACAATGGGCGTCTCAGGGTTAGAGGGGGATGAGTATTTCTATAGAAGGAGGATGAAAAGTTTTCTGGAATGATGGACTGTTATATATTGATAAGGGTTTAAAATACCCAGATAAATATCCAAACTCAGTGGATTATACACTTAAGAATTTTACATTTCACTATGTGTACCTTTAATTTCAAAAGAAGAAAACTATTAAAAGTTAATCTGTTGTGGGAAATATATATGTTGAACTTGAAGTTGCACTAAAATATAAGATGATTGATGGTTGAATGGATAGATACGTATCTATGGATGGATAGATCTGTAGTACAGTAAGTATAGCAAAAAGTTAATGGTAGAATTTATGTGGTAGGTATATGGGTGTTCACAGTAAAATTCCTTTAACTTTACTGTACATTTGAAACTTTATATAAAAGTATGTTTGGAAATTTAAAAAATGTGTTTTATTGTTTCCACAAACCCAAAATTATTTATTTTACTGTCACAGAAAGAAGGAAGAAATTTTGGATTCACTTCAAGGTATATTCTAGGGAAGGTCTGGCCTTCTCTTTATATATTTATCTAATTCAAGTTAAGAAGATATGGAACTTGAGCCCACATCTTATCTAAATTTATTCATCTCTTTAGGGTAGCCAAAGGTGCTCCTTTTTAAATCATGACAATATCCATGGGACTTCAATGAGTATCTTAGTTAATTTATTCATTTTGCTTACAGAAGCCAGTCAAAAATGTTTTTTGAGGAGCTTAATTTAATGTATTTATTAAAAACAATTATTGGTTGTTGACTTATGTAGAATGCACAAAAGGATCCCATGATCTAAAGGAAATAAAGTTATTGTCTCTATTTACTTTGTTTCTGATGATTCACATGATCTTACTCTTTACAAAGCAATATAACCTTCATTTCGTGTTCACAAAATGTTTACTGAGAGCCTGCTATAAATCAACTTCAAGAGTCACAAAATCAAATAGATCATATCTCATAAGATTTTGCTCTGTGTCCCCATTCAAATCTCATCTTGAAATGTAATCCCCACGTGTTGGGGGAGGGGGTCTGGTGGCAGGTGATTGAATCATGGGGTAGATGTCCCCCTTGCTGTTCTCGTGATAGTGAGTTCTCAAGATACCTGGTTGTTTGAAAATCTGTGGCACTTCCCCTTTTGTCCTCTCTCTCTCTCATGCCACCATGGTAAGACATGCCTTGCTTCCCCTTCCTTTTTCCCCATGATTTTAAGTTTCCTAAGGCTTCCTCAGCTATGAGGAACTGTGAGTCAATTAAACCTCTTTTCCTTATAAATTATCCAGTCTCAGGTAGTTCTTTACAGCAATGTGAAACCAGACTAATACAATATCCATAATGAGTTTAAAGTCTACAGAAGAAATTATCTTATGCTTTTCCATTTAATTTATTGTTAAAACATTGAGTTTTTAAATGATAGACACTTTCCACAAAACTGCCATGCCAACGTTACTATTTTCATTTTTCCATAGTACAATTTATGCCACTATTTATACTACATTTTTACATAATTTTTATTTTTACATTTGACTTTATAGTAATCACATTCTCTCATGTATATTACCCTGGAATGACCTCTTATTATAGAGTGTAAGAGAAACTAGGAAAGAGTATAATAAAGACAGGCACAGACCAGTTTCTTCCCAAGAAAAATGAAGGAATGAAGTTAGTGTAGACTTTATTTTCCAGACTCTAGTAGCTTCCTCTCCTTGCTCTGTGGAGGAGCGAGGAGTGCTTGTCTTTCTTACACTCAATTTTCTCATTTTCTTAAAAGGTTATAGATAGACTGGGCATGGTGGCTCATGCCTGTAATCCCAGCACTTTGGGAGGCTGAGGCAGGTGGATTATAAGGCCTGGAGTTTGAGACCAGCCTGGCCAATATAGTGAAATCCCGTCTCTACTAAAAATACAAAAATTACTCAGGCATGGTCGTGGGTACCTGTACTCCCAGCTACTTGGGAGGCTAAGGCAGGAGAATTGCTTGAATGTAGGAAGCAGAGGTTGCAGTGAGCCAAGATCATGCCACTGAACTCCAGCCTGGGTGACAGAGTGAGACTCCATTTCAAAAAAAAAAGGAAAAAAAAAGGCTACAGATATGAAAAAGACTTTGCCTTTATCAATAAAATTGTAAGCTCTGTGACTACTCAGAAAATGTAAGGCTTGTTGTAAACATATTGATATATTTAAATTACAGTAGTTTTTAGCTATAAAAACTAAAATGAATTAAAAACTGTAGCCTTCCATGGTAACATAGAAAAACTATATGTCCTGTTTAGTAAAATATTGTTAGGACTTGTCTTTTGTTGATTCTCAAAAAAGGACAGTAGAAGGTGAAGATCAGAATTTGTGAGTCAAGAAAGCACACACACAGACAAAAGCTTGGGAATTGAGAATTTGCCTGGGAGAAATCTAAACACTTATAATAAATTCTTAATTACTTAGCTTCTTGTCTGTATTTGCTTTTCCTCTAAAATAAATGTTATTTGCTCCAGAGATGGGCAGCTAGATTTGTGGAATATGTGTGAAGCGTTGCTTGAGTTGGAACTATTTTAGATCAAATAATATTACCACAGTATCTAGTGAACCAGTAGTCTTCCGAAATGGGGCAGGCACTATGAATGGTTTTACCTTCATAATTTTTGAAAAAAATCATAGGGTCATACCTGAAAGTAAGTTATCCTATTAATTTATAGATACAGTATTAAACGTTATTAATTTATATGACAGAACTTTACCTGAAAGCATTTGGTTGAACATAATTGGTAGGCTAGTAGCAAAACTCAACAAGAACTGTGCATATTGGCAGGAAGGATTTGAAGCAGAGAAAGAGTAGAGGTAATGCTATGTCACCGAAATAGGCATAGCAGGAATCAGAATTAGGGATTAGTCTATATGGGTTAATTTTGAGTATGTCTTGGAAGACCTCAGTTGATTTGGAGCCTGTGAATTATACCAGGTAAGGACTCTTGAGTTTGGGTCCAGTCAAGCATTGAGGCAGATAAAGGCAGAAGGTCAGAGGAAGGAGAACAAGATTTCCTTCATTATTTATTTTATTTTATTTTCTTGAGATGGAGTCTGGCTCTGTTGCTAGGCTGGAGTGCGGTTGCGCGATCCCGGCTCACAGCAACTTCCGTTTTCCGGTTTCAAGTGATTCTCCTGCCTCAGTCTCCCCAGTAGCTGGGGCTGCAGGCACGCACCACCACGCCCGGCTATTTTTTTTTATTTTTTATTTTAGTAGAGGCAGGGTTTCATCATGTTGGCCAGGATGGTCTGGATCTCTTGACCTCGTGATCCGCCTGCCTCTGCCTCCCAAAGTGCTGCGATGACAGGCGTGAGCCACCGCGCTCGGCCCTTGTTAATTTATGAGACATATTTTTACTGGGAGCTTATTGCAGTTAACGGTGTACATTCGCTGTTGAGAAATATATGCATAGCCTTTGTATCGTCTCAGCAAGAAAGAGAAGGTACACTCGAAATGACCATCTGAGTAGAGCTTCTTTGAGAAGAAGTATTTACATAGGTTTGGGCAGGATTTCAGGAAACCAGCAAGGGACGGTGCTGGGTTCTAAGACGGTTACAGTGGAAAACGGTTACCAGGGAAAGTAGCTGCCTTGAGAAACTCACAGAAACAGAGGCGCTGGGTACAAGTGTGCCACCCAACCAGGATAACCCGCTACAGCTAGGACAATGCTCTCCATCTCCCTTTCTCCTGAGAACGCCTCACATGGATCACACCCAAATGGAAGCGAGAGGTCAATGAAGCCTATTGATGGAGTGGTTGTGAGTCAGCAGCCTCTCGGGCAGAGAGAAGGTGGATGCTGGATAAAGGCAGGTGGCAAATGGAAGATAACCAGCAGAGCTTCTCTCCTCACAAAGCTTTCATTTTAGGGCAGTGGTTTTATTTAGGGCAGTGAGGGAGATATTGCTCCCTCAGGGGACATTTGGCAATGTTTGGTGAAATTTTTTAAATTGTCACAACTTGAGGGAGGGGCGCTACTGGCATCTTGTGTGTAGAGGCCAGTAGAGGGCAAGGATGCTGTGAAACATTATACAATGCACAGTACCGCACACACCTTCCTCAAAACAAAGACTTGTTTAGCCTGAAATTCCAACAGTGAGGAGGTCTGTTTTAGTGTAGAAAAAAATATTTGTCAAATGATCACATAAATGAATGTAAAATTGTCAACTATGCGGTATCCTATTAAAGGTCACATGCTGCTATCAAGATGCAGGATGAGAGAGACTTTTGTGAAGATAGGATGATTAACCTAAGATTTGAAAGATGAACCAGAGATAAGTAGACCGAGGAAGAGGAGGGGAAAAAAAATCTGGGCAGAGCAAACACCATATGGAAATGTCTAAGGCAATAAGCAGAATGCAAATCTCCAAGAAAAGGAAGACTGGTGGGATGGAATGCAAGGAGAAATAGAGAGCTTGCTACAAAACTGGATTGCTGGGCCTGGTCCAGATGCACCAGGGAATTTTGGACCATTTCAGAAGTGCAGTATCTTTGAGCACATACATAGTTGCAAATAGTACTTATCCTCAAAGGTAAGTCAAGATACGGAAAAACATAACCACTTTTAGGATGTCCTTTTAGGACAAGATGGGGGGTGAAGAGATAGTTAGAATAGCCTCCCCTCCTCTGCCCCTCAAGAGGCAACATGGCCCATGATTAAGGGTATTTAATTCTGGAAGCAAATTGCCTGGGCATAAATCCTGCCTGACACTGACTAGCTGTGTGACCATGAGCAAGATATACTCTCTGAGCCTGTTTCCCCATGTGTAAAAAAGCGCTAATAATGGTGTATTCCTCATAGTGTTATGAGAAAAATTAAAAATGGAAACAATGCCAGAATAGTGCCTGGCACATAGTAAGCATCTCATGTAGTAGTAGTAATAGTAGTAGCAGTAGTAATATTTGTTATTTTTCCAAAAAACAAACAAACAAACAAAAAAAGGGCTGGGATATTGCTGCCTGTTGGCCGAATTTACTAGTGTCTGCCTGCTTTTGTACATAAAGTTTTACTGAAACACAGCCTTTGCTTGCATATCTCTATGTCTGCTTTCATTTAATGATAACAGAATCAAGTTGTTGAAACAGAGGCTATATGGCCCACAAAGCTTAAATATTTACTATTTGGCTCTTTACAGAATATGTTTTCAGACCCATACTCTAGGGGGATTAAGTACTGCTTGCCCCATGGACCTGAGCTATCATGGGTTCCTTCAACAGTTTTCTGAAGACATTGTAGAAATTCTCTTTAGATATTTTGAGTCCTTATCCCACTTTCTAAAAGTGCACGCATCCTATATTCTAAACTAGTGCCCAGAATCTCAACTCTCTTTTCAGTCTATCTTAATAAGAGATTCTTAATGGAAGTCTCTTCTGGGTTCCCGAGAGGCCGGCACGTCTGCCGGGGACTCTTGGCCAGCAAGAGGGTCCCAGCCTGAATAGGGGAGTGCGCGGAAGAAAAGGTAGACAGACACGTGAGGTCTGGAGGGCTGAATAAGCTATACTTGAACAGCAATGCTTAAACAGCAACTTTATTTTGCACATGGTTAGTATATATATTTTTTGCCTATAGTAATTACAGAAACAAATACCATGGTAATTACAGAAGCAAATACCATTGTCTTATACATGAAAGGGAACAGAAAGTTCTCAGGATACAAACTCAGGTAGCAGATAAGAACAATGGCAAGACCAGAAACACAATCAGGTACCCTCAAGACATGCAGATGGTTGTCATTATCCGGGAGGGGAAACCTATAGTTAAAATGTTAATGATCCTATACAAGGCACCAGAGAGGCAGTAAACCTATTATCTTAGTAAACAGCAGTCACAAGAACAAGCATAGGACCTCACAATAGTGGGTAAACAAAGTCATAAAAAACAGGAACAGAAAA
>PVKP010041014.1:0-10807 GCA_004027715.1 Plecturocebus donacophilus
AGAAGCGCTGCGCCGGCCAAAAGAGTCGCCAAAAGATTCCCTTGCCGGGAATCTCCCAGTCCGTGGGCATCAAATATTTGTCTGCAACTGCGGCTTCCACTCGCTCTCTGCGCCCTCACCGCGAGCCACAATCCCGAGCTGCTGCTACGCGGCCATTTTGGATCTCTCTCCGCCCGGTGATGAAGTTTTTCTGTTTCTTAGTTATCCTTTGGCGGACGCCCCTTCCCCTCAGAGCCAGACCTTCCCGGGTTCGCTGTGCTTGCTGTGAAACTCTCAGTCCTCAGCGCTTCCAATTGCTGTTTTCCTTGTGGGGATGGGACCAGCCGAGCCCGTCTGTCCACACTGGGAAGCGCCGCGTCGGGCGCCGGCCGAAGCGCTGCGCCGGCCGAAAGAGTCTCGCTGGCGACCCGTGTGGCTTCTCTGCTGGGACTCTCCCGGTCTGTGGGCAACAAAAATTCGTCGGAAAGTGCGGCGTCCACTCGTTCTCTGCGCTTTCACTGGGAGCTACATTCCTGAGCTGTTGCTAATCGGCCATCTTGGATCTCTCTCTCTATTCCTCCCATTTCTTCCGTGACCTCACTCCATCATTTCACCCTTTTCTCCTCTACTGCCAGGCCTCTCTGTGCAGACCCTCTTTTTTCAGGATATAAAATACGCCCAGGTTCCTGTGTGCAGGAGGAGTCTCTCTCAACTTGGCAACCTCAAACCACTTCCCTATTTCACTCCTATTGTTCACACGAGTTTCTTGAGAGAGCGGTGGACACTCACTGTCTCCACTTCCTCATTTCCTACTTTTCCATCTACTTGAGTCTGGCTTCCGCCCTCACCATTCCACATAGATTTGCCCTTGCCGGGGCCACCAGTAACTTCCTGGTCATCAAATCAGACAAGCACGTTTTGGTGATCCTCTGATGCTACTGACTATGCCTCCCTCTTGAATATGTTCCTTTCACGTCTGCGACACACCCTCACCTCTTTCCTCTGTAGCTTTCTCTGTCAATCCCCTGCGGGGTGTCTCTTCCTTTGCTTTACCCATTATATGCAGAGTCCTCCCAGGACTCCACCTCTTAGTTACTTATTTAGAGACAGGGTCTTGCTCTGTCACCCAGGCTGGAGTGCAGAAGCACAGTCACAGCTCACTGCAACCTCGAAGTCCTAGGCTCAAGCCATCCTCCTGCCTCGACCTCCCAAAGTGCTGGGACTACAGGTGTGTAACACCATGCCTGGCTCATATTTGTGTTTTTTGTAGAGGTGGTGGGGGGGGTCCCACAATGTTGCCCAGGCTGGTCTTGAACTCCTGACCCTAAGCAATTCACCCATCTCAGCCGCCTGAAGTGCTGGGATTACAGGCGTGAGCCCCTCCCCTCCATCTCTTCTTGCTGCACTCAGACTCCCTACACTATCTCACTCACATCAGCAGCTTCAAGTGGAAACTCTGATGACTCCCAGCCTGTCTCTGAGGTGCAAACCTGTCCTTGTATTCCCTGGTTCTGACCTGCATGTCCCATTAGCACCCCAGGGAAGGCCTTCTGGAGGAGGGAGTCTTGAGTCTTGACCTTGAATCCCCTTTCTCTCCATCACCACCGACACTAACTGAGTTGCTTCTATCATTGCCCAAATCCCTAATTAATCTGCAGGCAACCTTTCCTTCCTCTGATCCATCTTTTATTTGTTTATTTTTATCTTTTAAAAAATAAAAAAAAAAATTTAATTATTATTTTTTGTCTTTTTTCTTGTTTTTTCTTCTAACATGGATAATAGGAAACAATAAATTATTATTGTATTTATTTATTTATTTTTGAGATGGAGTCTTGCTGTGTGGCCCAGGCTGGAATGCAATGGTGCAGTCTTGGCTCACTGCAACCTCCATTTCCTGGGTTCAAGTGATTCTCCTGCCTCAGCCTCCAGAGTAGCTTGGATTACAGGCCCACACCACCACACCCAGCTAATTTTTGTATGTTTAGTAGAGACAGGATTTCACCATGGTGGCCAGGCTGGTCTTGAACTCCTGACCTTGTGCTCACTTCGGCCTCCCACAGTGCTGGGATTACAGGCATGAGCCACCACACCCGGCCTATTTATTTATTTATTTGAGACGCAGTCTTGCTCTATTGCTCTGGGTGGAGTGCAGTGGCATGATCTCAACTCAATGTAACCTCCAACTCCTGGGTTCAAGCGATTGTCATGCCTCAGCCTCCCGAGTAGCTGGGTGCCCACCACCACACCTGGCTAATTTTTATATCTCTAGTAAAGACAAGGTTTCACCATGCTGGCCAGGCTGGTCTTGAACTCCTGACCTCAGGTGATCTGCCCACCTCGGCCTCCCAAAGTGCTGGGATTACAGGCGTGAGTCCCCGGCCCGGCCTGATCCATCTTTTATTATGTTGCTAGAATCACTTGCCTAAAAGGCAAACATGATCATAATATGCCTACCTGAAAACACCCACCAGCAACTCTGCACCTCTAGAAAAAGCCAGAACTCCCCAGCATGGCATGTGAAGCCTTTCACTATCCTCCCCATCCACCTGCCCAACCTGCTCGTCATTACCCAAGCTCAGTGCACATCTTCACTCCTCTGGTACAACGGCTGAGCCCTCAGATGTCCACAAGGGAAGGGCTGGAGGTGGGTGTTCTGTTCTGGGTACCTGTTGTGGAGTAGCAGATCATCTCAAAACTGTATGACTTAAATTGACAACTCTTTTTTTTTTTTTTTTTTTTTTTTTTTTTTTTTTTTTTTTTTTTTTTTTTTTTTTTTGAGATGAGTTCTTGCTCTGTCACTCAGGCTAGAGTGCAGTGGTGCAATCATAGCTCACTGCAGCCTCTAACTCCTGGGCTCAAGCAATCCTCCCACCTCAGCTTTCCGTTGCTGGGACTACAAGCATGCACTACTGGCTAATTTTCTTTTTTTGAGATGGAGTTTTGCTCTTGTTGCCCAGGCTGGAGTGCAATGGTGTGATCTTGGCTCACAGCAACCTTCGCCTCCCGGGTACAACCAATCCTGCCTCAGCCTCCCGAGTAGCTGGGATTACAGGCATGCCCACTACGCCCAGCTAATTTTGTATTTTTGGTAGAGACAGGGTTTCAGCTTACTGGCCAGATTGATCTCTAACTTCTGACCTCAGGTGATCCACCCACCTCAGTCTCCCAAAGTGCCAGGATTACAGGCGTGAGCCACTGTGCCTGGCCCTGGCTAATATTTTATATTATTTGTTGAGTGAGGATCTCACTGTGTTTCCCAGGCTAGTCTTGAACTCCTGAGCTCAAGGGATCCTCCTGCCTTGGCCCCCCAAAGTGCTAGGATTACAGGCGTGAGCCACCACACTGGGGCCATGATTTATTATTATTATTTTTTGTTTGTTTGTTTTGAGACATGGTCTCACTCGGTTGCCCAGGTTGCAGTATAGCAGTGTGATCTCGGCTCACTGCAGCCTCTGCCTCCTTGGTTCAAGCAATCCTCCCACCTCAGCCTCCTGAGTAGCTGGGACCACAGGCGTATGCCCAGCTGATTTTTTATATTTTTTGTAGACACGAGGTTGCACCATGTTGCCCAGGCAGGTCTTGAACTCCTGAGCTCAAGTGATCCACCCGCCTTGGCCTCCCAAAGTGCTGTGATTATAGGCATGAGCCACTGCGCCTGGCCAAATTGACAACCATTTTGTTATTTCTTATTATTCTAGGATTTTGAGAGGAAGTGTACCAAGAAAGGAAGCAAAAGATGCCAGTCTACTGAAAGGATGGGCCTGTAATTGTCACGGTATGACTTCTACCACATTCTATCAGTTAAACTGTTGTGGGAACTGGGTATGGTGGCTCACACCTGTAATCTCAGTGCTTTGGGAGGTCAAGGCAGGAGGATCACTTAGGGCCAGGAGTTCAACACCAGCCTAGGCAGCAAAGTGAGACCCTTGGTTCTACAGAAAATTAAAAAGTTAGTTGGACTGTAGGTGACATGTGCCTATAGCTGCTTGAGAGGCTGAGGTGGGAGGATCGCTTGAGGTCAAGTCTGCAGTGAGCTATGATCACACACACGACTGCATTCCAACCTGGGTAATAGAGTGAGACGCTGTCTATACACAAATAAATAAATAAACAAACAAATCACTCTTTTTGGAGACAGATGGGGTTTCACCATATTGGTCAGTCTGGTCTTGAACCCCTGAGCTGAGGTGATCCACCCGCCTTGGCCTCCCAAAGTGCTAGGATTATAGGTGTGAGCCACTGCGCCTGGCCAACTCCTCTTTTTGATGTGGAAATTTACAAAGGATTGGCAGTGTCTTTCAGGACTGTGCAGGTAACGTGAGCATCTGAGGCGGCAGTGGGTGGGGGGAGTGAACCAGAACAGGGAGTGGAGGGGCCTTGGCGGTGCCAGCCACTTGTCACCATGGAGAAATGCTGGCCCTGTGTAGCCAAACTTGGCTTTTCAAGATAAAGTGGAGAGATGGATTTTTATGTGAAAGCTCTAGATCTTTCAATGTTGGCAACTAATTCAAAAATTTCTAAAAATGTTGTGTGAGCAAAACTAAATATGTCTTTGGTTTGGATGTGGTTTTTCTGGCCAGATTTTTTTTTTTTTTTAAAGAAGCAGAAACGGATTTGCTACGTTTCCCAGGCTGGTCAGAAACTCCTGGCCTCAAGTGATGCTCCCACCTCAGCCTACCAAAGTGCTGAGATTATAGGCATGAGTCACCAGGCCCTGCCCTGACAGCAATTTTTTTTTTTTGGACTCAGTTCTTTGCCCTTGACATGGGCCTGAAATCTCTTTGTTAACATTAATTAATTAATTTGTTTTTGAGACAGAGTCTCACTCTGTTGCCCAGGCTGGAGTGCTGTGGCACCATCTCAGCTAACTGCAACCTCCACCTCCTGGGTTCAAGCGATTCTCCTGTCTCAGCCTCCCAAGTAGCTGAGACTCCAGGTGTGTGCTACCACACCTGGCTAATTTTTGTATTTTTTGGTAGAGACAGAATTTCACCATGTTGGGTATGCTGGTGTCAACCTTCTGACCTCAAGTGATCCACCCACCTTGGCCTCCCTAAGTGTTGGGATTACAAGCGTGAGCCATTGTGCCCAACCTAAATTTATTTTTAATTTATATATATTTTTAGAGAGGGGACTCTCACCATATTGCCAGGCTTGTCTCGAACTCCTGGACTCAAGCTATCTGCCTGCCTCCCAAAGAGCTGGGATTACAGGTGTGAGCCAGCCTGGACCTGAAATCTCTTACTCTTTGTTTCATGTACCCTACTTATCGCTTAAAACTTGGCAAGGTGCAGGCCAGGTGCGATGGCTCTCGCCTGTAATCCCAGCACTTTGGGAGGCCAAGGCGGGCAGATCACAAGGTCAGGAGTTCAAGACCAGCTTGGCCAACATGGTGAAACCGCATCTCAACTTCTCAACTACACGTACAAAAATTAGCCAGGCATAGTGGTGCACGCCTGTAGTCCCAGCTACTCAGGAGAATGAGGCAGGAGAATTGCTTGAACCCAGAAGGCAGAGGTTGCAGTGGCCGAGATCCTGCCACTCCAGCCTGGGCTACAAAGAGAGACTCCAGCTTAAAAAAAAAAAAACAAAAACAAACCAAAAAAAAACCAACTTGGCAAAGTGCAGTGGCTCACGCCTGTAATCCGAGCACTTTGGGAGGCCCAGGCAGGCAGATCACTTGAGGCCAGGAGTTCAATACCAGCCTGGCCAACATAGTGAAACCCCCACCTCTACTAAATATAAAAAGATTAGCTGAGCTTGGTGGTGTGTGCCTATGGTCCTACCTACTCGAGAGGCTGAGGCAGAAGGATCGCTTGAACCCTGGAGGCAGAGGCTGCAGTGAGCTGAGATGGCGCCACTGCACTCCAGCTGAGTGACAGAGCAAGACTCTGTCTGAAAAATACAAAACTTAAAATAAATAAATGAAACTCAAGTCAAGATTTCCTTCTCTGGGAACTGCCTCTCCCCTGACCGCAGCCACTGCCCAAATGCTTTCCTTTCTCCGTTGTGTTAGTGGCCCTTGCTGTATCCCTCCGTCATTGTACATCGTACACTGGATAGTCACTGTTTATATGGCCACCTCTTCCACCAGTCTGTTGTTGTCCATTTGTTTCTTTGAGAAAGGATCTTGCTCTGTCACCTAGGCTGGGGTAGAGTGGCGTGATTATGGCTCACGGCAGCCTCGACATCCCAGGTTCAAGCAATCTTCCTGCCTCAGTCTTCCCAGGAGGTGGGCCCACAGGCACGCACAACCATGCCTGGCTAATTTTTCATTTTTTGCAGAGATGAGATCTCAGTGTGTCACCCAGGATGGTCTTAAACTCCTGGCCTCAAGTGATCCTCATGTCTCAGCCTCCCAGAGTGCTGGGGTTACAAGCATGAGCCACTGTGTCTGGCCCTCAAAGTGAGCTGTATTTGCCTGGCACAGGGCCCAACACATGGCTGGCATTCGATAGATAAACTCCTCTTTCTTCCCCAACATTGCTAAGCAACCGGCTTTTGCACACTCTGCCTCCACCACAGTTATTCAATTATTTCCTGGCCAGTTCGTCCTCTCCCACTGCCATTACCCTGGCCAAGCAGAGCATATCTTACCTCCCCTTCCCCGCGGTGGTTCGTTTACAGAAGAATTTAAGCCCCACTATAGACCAAAATTAGATTCTTCCCCAGGGCTATTGCAGCAACTTTTGGGAATGAAATTTCTTTTGGCTCTGGTTGACAAAATGGTAGGAGGAGGAGGCTACCTGAAAATGAAGCTAACAGTGGTGGTTTGCACCTGTAATCCCAGCACTTTGGGAGGCCAAGGAGGAATCATTTGAGGCCAGGATTTTGAGACCAGACTGGGCAACATAGCAAGACCCCATCCCTACAAAAAATTTTAAAAATTAGCTGGACATAGTGGCACACACCTGTAGCCCCAGCTACTTTAGAGGTTGAGGCAGGAGAATCGCTTAAGCCTGGGAGATTGAGGCTGTAATGAACCATGATTGCACCACTGCATACCAGTATAGGCAACAGAGGGAGATTCTGTTTCAAAAAAAAAAAACAAAAAATTAGGCACGGTGGTGGTGCATGCCTATAGTCTCCGTTACTTGGGAGGCTGGGGCAGGAGGAATGCCTGAGTCCAGGACTTCAAGGTTATAGTGAGCTACAATTGTACCACTGGTCCCCCGCTCTGGGCGACACAGTGAAACTCTGTCTCTTAAAAAAATTTTTTTTTCTTTTTTTGAGATGGAGTCTCACTCCTGTTGCCCAGACTGGAGTGCAATGGTGTGATCTCAGCTCACTGCAACCTCCGCCTCCCAAGTTCAAGCGATTCTCCTGCCTCAGCCTCCCGAGTAGCTGGGATTACAGGTGTGTGCCACCATGCCTGGCTAATTTTTGTATTTTTAGTAGAGATGGGGTTTCACCATGTTGACCAGGCTGGTCTTGAACTCCTGACCTCAGGTGATCTGCCTGCCTTGGCCTCCCAAAGTGCTGGGATTACAGGTGTGAGCCACCATGTCTGGCCCCCCAAAAATCTTTGTTTGTTTTAATTTTTTAAAACCTGAAGCAGATGCAAAAAAAAAAAAATGTTTTTTAATTAAAGCTAACATCGGTAACAGATTGGTGAGACAAGTTCCTGACGACATTATTTGAACACCTATTCAGGCTTTCCTGAAGCCAGCTATACACAGGAATTTTCATTTATATCAGTCAATACATTTATTTCTGGCCGAGCACTATGGCTCACGCCTATAATCCCAGCACTTTAGAAGGCTGAGGTGGACGGATCACTTGAGGTCAGGAGTTTGAGACCAGCCTGGTCAACACGGTGAAACCCCGTCTCTACTAAAAATCCAAAAATATTAGCCATGGGTGGTGGCACACGCCTATAATCGCAGCTTCTGGGAAGGTGGAGGCAGGAGAATCGCTTGAACCCAGGAGGCAGAAGCTGCAGTGAGCCAAGCTCGCACCACTGCACTCCAGCCTGGGTGACAGAGTGAGACTGTCTCAAAAAAAATAAAGAAAAAGGAATAGAGAGAGAGTTTTGCTTTTGTAAGAGAAGACCAGCCGTGTCAGGCGTGGTGGCTCACACCTGTATTCCCGGGACTTTGGGAGGCTGAGAGAGGCAGCCTCAGAAGCTCCTGAGGTCAGGAGTTTAAGACCAGCCTGGCCAACATAGTGAAACCCTGTCTCTACTAAAAATACAAAAATTAGCTAGGCACAGTGGCTGTTGTCTGTAATCTCAGCTACTCATGAGGCTGAGACAGGAGAATTGTTTGAACCTGGGAGGCGGAGGTTGCAGTGAGCCAAGATCAAGTCACTGCACTCCAGCCTGGGTGACAGAGCAAGACTCTGCCCCCTCCAAAAAAAAAAAAAGAGAGAGAGAAAGAAGACTAGCAGCACAGATTTCACTAGCAACCTATATATAGCTATTTCAGAATCACAGAATGCAGTCATCTTTCTAAAACACAGCCTTAATGTTACTCTCCTGCTTTGTAAACTGGAAGAGCTTCCTGGAACTCTCCTGTTAAATCCAAACTCTTCCTTGTAACCTCTATTCAGAGCTATGTCCCTTCCAATAGAATTGCCTAATTTTAAGAGCTTGGAGATATTTCTATTTATTATTTTACATTTCTTTTTTCCTTCCTTTCTTTTCTTCTTTTTTCAAGATGAAGTCTTGCTCTGTCGCCCAGGCTGGAGTGCATTGGTGTGATCTTGGCTCACTGCAACCTCCACCTCCGGGGTTCAAGTGATTCTCCTGCCTCGGCCTTCCAAGTAGCTGAGATTACAGGCACGTGCCACCATGCTCGGCTAATTTTTGTAATTTTAGTAGAGACAGGGTTTCACCACATTGGCCAGGCTGGTTTTGAACTCCTGACCTCAGATGATTTGCCTGTCTTGGCCTCCAAAGTGCTGGGATTTCAGACGTGAGCCACTGCACCCGGCACCATTTTACATTTCCGCCAGCAGTTTATGAGGAGTCTGACGTCTCCCATTCACACCAACACTTACTACTATCGAACTTTTTGGTTCTAGCCACCCTGGTGGATGGAATTGCTCTCTTTGTGCTTTTTATTTGCATTTCCTTAATGACTAAAGATGTTGAGCATCTTTTTATGTGCTTACTGGCCACAGGCAAATTTTTGTAGAAATCTCTATTCAGATCCTTTGCCCGTTTTTTATTGAGTTGTCTTTTTATTATTGAAGTGTAAAGTTATTTATATATTTTGGATACAATTCCTGTATCATATATATGACTTGCAAATATTTTCTCTTATTCTGGGGTTGTTTATTCACTTTCTTGATGGTGTCCTTTGAATCATAGAAGTTTCGCTTTGTTGTTGTTTTTTTTTTTTTTTTGCTTTGTTTGTTTTGTTTTGTTTTTTGAGATGGAGTCTCACTCTGTCGCCAGGCTGGAGTGCAGTGGCGCGATCTCGCCTCACTGCAACCTCCTCCAACTCCCTGATTCAAGCTATTCTCCTGCCTCAGCCTCCTGAGTAGCTGGGATTACAGGTGCCTACCACTGCACCCAGCTAATTTTTGTATTTTAGTAGAGACAGGGTTTCACCACGTTGGCCAGGATGGTCTCAACCTCCTGAACTCATGATCCACCCGCCTCGGCCTCCCAAAGTGCTGGGATTACAGGCATGAGCCACTGTGCCTGTCCCACTTTGTTGTTTTAAATTGTTTTTTCTTTTCTTTCTTTCTTTTTTTTTTTAGACAGGGTCCTGGTCTATTGCCAGGCTGTAGTGCAGTGGTGCGATCTCAGGTCACTGCAACCTCCACCTCCCAGGTTCAAGCAATTCTCCTGCCTCAGCCTCCTGGGTATAGTAGAGATGGAGTTTCACCATGTTGGCCAGGATGGTTTCAATCTCTTGACCTGGTGATCCGCCCACCTCAGCCTCCCAAAGTGCTGGGATTACAGGTGTGAGCCACTGTGCTTGGCCTGTTTTAAATTCTTTTGTACGTATTATGATTGTTGATTATTTTCTATATTTTATTTTAAGTTCCAGGATATGTGTGCAGGATGTGCAGGTTTGTTACATAGGTAAACATGTGCCATGGTGGTTTGCTGCACCTATCGACCCATCACCTAGGTATTAAGCCCCAAATGCATTAGCTATTTATCCTGATGCGCTTGCTCCCCCAACCCCCGACAGACCCCAGTGTGTGTTTTAAGTTTCACATTTTGATGAAGCCCAATTTATCTGTTTTCATTGTTGTTGCCTTTTTGTTGACATGTTTAAGAAGACACTGCCAAATTCGAAACTACAAAGACTTATCCCTATGTTTTCTTCTAAGAGTTTTATAGTTTTAGCGTTTGCATTTAAAAAAACTTATTTTGAGTTAATTTTTGTAAATGGTGTGAGGTAGGAGTTTCACATTCCTTATTTCTTTATTATTTTTTGAAACAGGATCTTACTCTGCTGCCCAGGCTGGAGTGCAGTGGTGTGATCAAGACTCACTGCAGCCTTGAACTCTTGGGCTCAAATGATCCTCCCACCTCAACCTCCTAAGTAGTTGGGACTACAGGTGCATGCCACCATGCCTGGCTAATCTTTTTGTATTTTTTGTAGGACAAGAGTTTCACTATGTTGTTCAGGCTGGTCTTGAACACCTGGGCTCAAGTGATCCACCCATCTTAGCCTCCCAAAGTGCTAGGATTACAGGAACGAACAACTGTACCCAGTCAAGTTCATTATTTTGTATTTTGTATGTGCGTATTTTGCATATCATATGTTCACTGTTACATAGCACCATTTGTTCAAATGCTAGTCTTTCCCTTGTTGAATTGTTTTGGCATCCTTGTTTAAAATCAATTGACCACAGACATCTAGGT
>PVKP010041015.1:0-19056 GCA_004027715.1 Plecturocebus donacophilus
ATCTCTTCCTCTTTCTTTCTCTTTCATTCTTTTTTCTTTCTTTTGCTGTTTCTTTCTTTCTCCTTTTCTCTCTTTTTCTAAAATCTCTTCCTCTTTCTTTTTCTTTTTTTCTTTCTTTTGCTATTTCTTTCTTTCTCCTTTTCTCTCTTTTTCTAAAATCTCTTCCTCTTTCTTTCTCTCTTTCATTCTTTAAAAAAAAAAAAATTTGATTGTCAACATTCAAAGGCATCTTCTTAAAATAAATTTTCCATAGATCCAAATAAAAATTAAGCAGTTATTTCTGGTCACTCTTTTCTTTCATTGTTTATGAGCTTATAATATTACAAAGGATTTTTATAAATATGTCCTTTACAATCAGATCAGATGGAAATAAAAACTGTTAAACTCCTACAATTTTCTCTGGAATTTGTGAAGAACATAAAAGGTATGATCAATATCCAACGCCTCAGTCTAAATAGCTTAGAAGTCTAGAAATGCTCCATTATGAGATGGCAACTTGAAAAAAAAAATTACCTCTGATATCTCTTATCAAAGTGAAAGCCTTTATAAGCTCAGTATAGGTTTTGAAAATTGATGTATTTTATCTATTTTGAAATGCTTATTTTGCTGTTTAAAGCATGTAAGTTCTTTCAAAATAGAAATGAAATATAGGAAGTGTTTACTAAACCTTTCAATTAAATACAAAGGAGCTCTCCTTTTGAAAACATTTGTCAAGCTATGTATTTTTGAAACGAATTCTTAGACTGATTTTTAAAAAAAATAGCTATGCCTCTTTTGATGAATTTAATACCATCATGGAGAACAGTCTGTTAAAAAATACAAATTCTATGATGGTAAAATAGCATGTTTTAACAAATGCCAAAAAACTTGATCACTGTTAACATTTGGTGTCTAAAAGATATAGTATCTACAGTCATGTTACCTATGTTTAAACTTTTAATTTGAAGAAGTTATTGAGGGGCTTGTTTTATAACCAATCTATGAGTCCATATGACAATGTTTTCCTGTTTTCATTTAATCAGATTCAGTGCCGATTAAAATTTCCAAGTACGGACTTAGATTTCATTCCAGATACAGGTGGGTAGTCAATTTTGTGGCCAACAGCCTGTGCTAACTCAACGAGCCAAGTCTGTACCCTGCAACAGTGACGGGCTTTTAATGAATTCATTCCTAGAACTGATGTCTCTGCTGCCCTCCACCTCTGGGGGGATCCCTGCCCTGTTGGAATCAATGGAATTGTCACACATCAGAGGGGGAAACTACAGGGCCTAATGGGCATCTTCGTCAGAGCTCCACCTACCAACCTGAAACTTGACTCCTAGAGCAAACAGCTTTTAACCATCTGAAAGTATATATTTAGAATGACTTTAGGGCACAGATATGTTAAATGTTTAGAGGGGCCATGTGTACATTTTTGAAGCCCTTCCCCAATTCAACCACAGGCAGGATTAAAAATACCCTGAGCCCCTATTGTGTTTCTGGGCTCTGTGCTGGGAGACTGCTTCTCGAGGAAATTAAGTTTCGCAAGTTTGACAGCTATACAGCTAGCTGGAAAAATGTCAGACTGTGCTTTAATAAAACAATGGGATCTATGGGGCCACAGGGACTAAAAGTTATCCTGACTACAGGGAACCTGGAGAGGTGCTGAGGGCTCTGGGCCTGGCCTGAGGCTGGTCAGGAGGAGGGTGTGATGGACAAGCACCTCCAGGAACTGGCAGAGCCCCACAGACAGCACAGCATGGGACCTGTTCAGACAGCAGAGTGTTTACCCGGTGAGTCAGGGGAAGACAGAAGAGAGGAGAGATTGGAGAGGAGACATTGCTGAAGCCTTAATTTGTCACTCTGAGGAGTTTAACTTAGAAAAAAAAAATGGCAGGAAATCCTAGTTTGTCCTGCAGATGAGAATAAAATGAGACAGAATGGAGTTCATAAAACTAATGTCTGAGTCCCTTTGATGGGTCACACACCATGCAAGGCATCTCACGTAGAGCACTGTAGAGCAATTATTTTACCCTCACAAAAATCCAGCGACATGGGGACACATTTTATTGACAAGAATTCTAAGCCTCAGATTCAATATCATACCTGCGGCAGAGACCACTAGCTACCTGTTCCCATATTTTTACCCCAACCTTTTCTCCCTGCTCACCTCTATGGCAGAGCCTTCACAAGCTGAGAATTCTGCCTCAGCCTCCCTTGCAGGCTAGAGGTGTCTCAGTGACATAATTCTAGCAGGTAAAATACCAGGGGAAGTCTGTTAGGAAGCTTTTTTGAAAAGATTAGAATTGCTTATTAAAAAGACAGTGAAGCCCGGGTCCCCTTTCACCGCCCGCCTGTGTTCCTACCTGCAATGTGGAGGTAGTGATAACAGCTGGGAAAACCTCGGTATGCCACAGTAGCCCCTGACTGCACTACCAGAAAGGCTGTCCCTGAGGTCATGGAGCAGCAATCACACACCGAACTAAGATATCAAACCTCAGAGACTTGAGTCCATCTAAAGCCTACAATGAGAAGCAAGGAGAAAGGTGGGAGGAGAGAGACTCGCTGAGTCCTGTGTTACGATACTTGCTCACCCAGCCCCTTCCTTGCCACAGCAGGCTTCTTGCTGAACCAGAGCTGCAGGTGAGCCAGGGGTGTCCACTGGCAGTCGGTGCCTACAGCCAACACATGCCACTCTGATGCAGTGGCGCCCATCTCATCACAGCATCACTAGAAGGACACACCTTTCAAACCACAGGTGACATCTGAACCTTGTGCGTATTTCAGGTTTATGTGGCCTTTCTGTCTTCATCTGTAGGTAATAGTTTTCTTAGTTCTCTATCAACCCATAAATGTCTTTTATCCTATATCTGATGTGTCATATGGGTTACTTATAATCTATACATCCTATGATCTTCCTATGACTCACAGGCCCTTTTGCTTAAAATTTATACTTAATACAACTTATGAGTTACATCATCCATTTTCCTTTCTCGACCCCTATCAAAAAATTAAGATACTCAAACCCCACAGCAAACATGCTTTATAGATACCACTGAAGACAACACATTTTCATTAACCATGTAGCTACAAGCATCGAGAGCAGATAACCTGTAAGGATGGAGTAACAAGACTAAGACTATGTCTTCACAGGAGTACCACAGTTCAGGCAGAGTCAGGAACTGCCATTGCCAGCACTTCTTGCAATGTGCAGAGTGTAAGCACCTATTTGAGTAAACCACTCTTCACTGAAAGTTTTCATGTGTACCCAGATGTGTCCTGATTAGCTTCCTTGTCACCATTCATTCAAGAATTGAGAACCAGTTGTATACCAGACATTTACTTTGGGAACTAGAGTTGTAACAGTAAAAGTAATCTGTTGCTGTGAAACTTACTTTCTAATGAATAGAGTATTTCTTAAAATATTAACTTCTGAATTTCTATATGTAGCCATGATGGGGTAACTGGTACTAAATTTGCCCTGCTCCTGTGGTCAACTAGAAAACTCAAGATTCTTGCTGAAGGCCAGTGAGGTGATAAGATACAGAGGGTGGGGAATGAAGAATTTGATTTTTTTTCTTTTGAAACTGAGCTTCACCGTGTTTGTCAGGTTGCTCTCAATCGCCTGACCTCATGATTCACCCACCTCAGCCTCCCAAAGTGCTGGGATTACAGGCGTCAGCCACTGCGCCCAGCCTAAGAATTTGATTTTATATTGAGGTTGAGGAATTTTCTAAACTGACTCCAAATTATTGCTAAAACTGGGCCAAGTAGGCCACAAAGAGTCCAAGGTCAGGGTTTTGAGGACTTAGAGCTCCCCTAAAGCTAGGTCAAGGAAAGGGTCTTTGTCAACTCCTAGGGAAAGAGTAACTACAGGATGACTAAGTTGAAGAATCACTAGAGCCTGCACAGGGCTGGGAGATGCAGGTCTAGGCAACAGGAGGACTCCATTGAATAGCCAGGGCATTCAGAAGGGACCCCAGGAGGGTCTGAGCAGTAAGGATCAATTAGATTAATCTGTTCTAAACTCACCCAAACAAAGTGGAAATCAATTCTAAAAAATATCAAGCTATGTGGCATGTAAATAACTGCCTGCAGGAACAAACTGCAACACCCATTAAAGGAGAATATAATCTTGACATGTAACAATGTCATGTTTACAATATTCAGCAACCAATCAAACATTAGTATATGTGCAAAGATGAAGAAAAATGACCCATTATGAGAAAAAACGTGAATAGACATTGTTTAGAAATGTCTAGAAATGACAAATAATTAGATTTGCAGATAGTAAGTTTTAAAAGGCCAGTATAAATATGTTCAAGCATTTAAATGAAAACATGAGCACAATAAGAGAAATAAAAAGAACCAAATAGATCTTGTAAAGCTAAAACTTGTATCTGAATGTAAAACTATTAAATGAGTTGAACAAGATATTCAACACAATGTTCAGTAAATTTATAGCCAATGAAATCTTTTGATCTGAAGAACAGAAAAAACTCTGAACAAACTGATATGTACCTCAATGATATCTGGACAATGTCAATCCATCAAACACACATATGAAATCCCAGAAAGGTAAGGGAGTAGAAAAAATATTTAAAGGCTGAAGGATGATTTTTCCTTATTTGGCTAAAAATAGCAATCAACAAAAGTAACACTAAATAGAAAATTAAACCACACCAATGACATTATAATCAGTTTGCTTAAAATGAAAATTTTTAAAAACCAGAATAAAGGACAATTTTGTATAGATGGACAAAATATTATCCCTGATGTTTCAGCAAAAACAGTCCAGTTCAGAACATGATGAAACAACTTGAAAACACTGCAAGATGGAGAGGTGGGGTGATACCTGTTAACCCAAGATTCTATATGCAAACAAAACACTCTTCAAAAACATAGGTGAAATAAATATATTTTGACAAATAGGAACTGAAATAATTCATTGCTAGAATATTTGCTCTACAAAAAATGTCAAAAGGAAGCTCTTCCATTGAAGGAAAATGATGCTTAATGGAAATTTAGATCTATAACAACGGAATAGACATATAAGCAGTAAATGGGTAATTTTTTTTCTCTCAAAGTTTCTTTAAAAGATGGCTGACTATTTAAAGTCAAAACAATGTGTTTTACAGTCTGTAATATACGCCTAAGTAGAATGTATGACAATTAAAACAAAGGTTGCAAGGTTCCTGTTTCACATGTGGTATATTATAGTAGACGATGATAAGTCAAAAATACATAGAACCACAAAAAGAAAACTGAAAGATGTAAGAAATGTTTAATCCAAAAAGAAGGATGGTATACACAATAAAGCTAGGAAATAACTCTTAATCAGTAAACTATTTTTCTCAATGAGTAAGATATATATTTAGTATCACCATAAATCCTACCATAAATACTCTAAAAGAGCAGTAACAGCAAGATATTTAATAGGTCCACCATGTTACCCTCTCCAGACAGATGTTTCCTGGATTAAATAGTTAATTGTTAATATAAGGGCTTGGAAACACGTTCACTCCAAGTATTCCATTACAAGCATGGACAAGGTATTATACTGGTTTTATTTTTCCGTGATTCAAATCCAACTCTGACAATTATACATCTCAAACTTCCTACTATATTATGTTGTCATTTGACGGCATCATCATACACTTGATTTTTATTTTGGAATACATCACATGAGAAACAGTTTATTTACAGTAACCAGCTTGTATCTGCCATTTTCACTTTCAAATTACATGGATTTAGAAGCAAATCTTTATGCCTAACTTAACTGATATTCTGGAGAAGTTTGAGTCACAGGTTAATATTGTGGTTAAGGTGAACTACATACTAAAAATCACATTTCTCACTTATTCCACTTCGGTCTTAGGTCATTCTAAAAAGTGTGGGACCACAAAAATGTCATCATACAAAGGCAATGGTGTGCACAGAATCTTAGTCTTGATTTCTGCCATTATAAAACTTATCTTCATATTCTCTGTTTCTAATTACCAGAGAGGAAGAATCATATTTTATTCATCTCTATATTCATTGCACTTAGCACATGTTTTTCCACTTTGGGGGAGCACAATAACTTCCTTTTTAAATTTAATGTATAAAGAGGGATTAACTGGAATTGTAAATTAAGTGAACGTTTGATCATCATTCAATGGTAACATTTTCCAGTCCAGCAAGAATTTCTAGTGCCAGAACTTTCTGTTAAGTGCTAATACAAGTAGCTGTTCTGACACTGAGAACTGATAGGACTGTATTCATTAGGGATATTCACTTGACCACACACCATTACAGTCAGGAGGTGAGAATACACATAAGAATGACCCTACTATTTATAGCATCCATTCCAATTCATAATACGCCATTTGCCTAGCAGTCTGCCTGGCTGCTCAGTACCTTAAAAGTGCCATAATCAGGAAGAGAATGTGGCAGCAGGAAGAATCATGGAGCAAAGGTGCCCAATTCCTGTGCTTATTTTTTGGTTTTATCCGTTTTCTCTTGTATTAAGCAATATTTTCCCCTCATATCAACCCCAGTTCAAAAGACACTTTCCAGCCCTCCAAATTAGGATGTTCACCTCTTTTCCCCTCAAGTGACAACTAATTCAGAGAAAATGACTTGTCTTAAATTACACCAGGTTATGTTTCCTCTTTGCAGTATTGTCAGAAAGCTGAGTTCTAATTTACCATGCAAAAACATCTGAATACACTTCACTGGTGCAAATTAGCTATTAGAACAGCTTTCTCTTTTTATTATCTGTTAACTGGATTAAAAAGAACACAATGCCGTGTATTGGCCTAATTCCTTAAATCAACTTTGTAATTTTTGCTTCTGAATTAGAATCCCCCAGGTCAGCAGCAGATTTATACTCAAATGGCCATAGAAAGTATAGGAAACTTCTGGAAAAAATCCTTAGTCTCAAAAAAATGTTCTATGGATTCCATTAATAATGATCTAAGGAAAGACTTCTGTCAGAAAGATATTTAATACTGATATGTCTTCACTAATGCCCACACTTGTAAATAAAAATAGAAAACTATTTTCAGGATAAGGTTTAAGCTTAAGCATTTTGTTTTTAGTAAAGACACTTACCAGAAAATATTCTATTCAGATAAAAATAGACTTCAAGATAGAAGTTTTCTGTTACTTCAGAACGGTACAGTCTGGCTGAATTATGCACTCTCTGTACCCTAATACATGAGTGTCCTATTTATTTCAGAGCAAGTGTTCATACTGCCTCTCTAGAATTGATGTAAAAGGTTCAGTAATGTCTCTTTCATCCTTAGAATATGGTTAGAGTGCTGAAAACAGGAAACACTGAATTTAATATGAACATACTATTTGTTTACTCCTACTCCCAGTATTTCAAAGTATGTCAACATACTGTTTTTAAGAGTGTTTCCCTGCCTTATAGAGAAAGCATGTTAGGAAAACAAGATCCTGTTTTCTGTTTACTGTACCTTGTCCTCTTTCATTCAAAATAAGCAGAAGGAGAATGTACAGACAGACCAGAGTGCACAGTTTTGAAAACACCCAACATGGCGTGGCTTATTTCAGAGCCATTATTTCACCTGGAAAGCCTTTTTATTGTACTATAAAAATATCATTTCTGAAAAAACTCTAAACCTCAAATTTTTCCAAACTTCAGATCCACTCTTAATTCTTTTTTTTTAGATTTTGCCTATCCTTATAACTTCTTTTAAAAAGTGAAGCAATAGAAAGAAAGAAGTATGATTTCAGCATGGAAGTGGCAGAAAAATCAACAGCTAGAGTAGCTGAGTGTCCAGGGATTGCCGTCTTTCAGAAATGCAGAGACCAGCTCTGTCATGGAGACCCCAACCCAGGCAGTGCTGAAGAAATTAAACACAGACAGTGTGCAAAGTGAGAGTAGAGAACTACCAGCGTTCTGAGCTGAAAGCCTCAAGCAGATTTTGACCCAGGTATTTATTCTCTTAACAGGTGATTATTAACAAGTAGCTGTTCTGTGTTTTCTCATAGGACTATCACGTAGGCAGCCAGCTGATGCCTGCTTACCACTAATCAAAGAAACTAGAAAGCGTTCTCCAAGAGTGAGCAATGGGGGCAGGGTCATATATCCTGTGTTTAAAAAATTAGTTTAACTAGTATATGATACACATACACTGTCTACTATTTTAGAACACCTGAGCAGTTTTCTGCCTGGGGACCAGCTCCGTTTTCCATGCTGTGCTCAGTAAATATGATCTATGACACGTTAGACCTGTTCTCAGCACAGAAAGACTTCTATTATAGCATTTCTAGTTGTCGAGGAAAAGAAACAGGTAACTATGAGGGTTTTTGCAAAGCTCTTTTCTCTAAAATAGAAAACTATTTTCAGAATAAGGTTTAAGCTTAAGTATTTTGTTTTTAGCAAAGACACTCTTACCAGAAAAAAAAACATATTCAGGTGAGAAAAATAGAGTTAAAGATGGAATTTTTCCGTTATTTACTTCAGAACAGTACAAGTCTGGCTGAATTACACATTCTCTGCACCTTAATACAGGATGAGTGTTCTGTTTATTCCAGAGCAAGTGTTCGTACTACAAGAAGTGTATCTCTAGAGTGTTGTAGAGAGTTCAGTAATGTCTCTTTCATTCTTAGAATATGATTAGAGTGCTCATTGTTAACAGGAAATACTGGATTAAATTTGAACATACTATTCTTAAGAGTGTTTCCCTGCCTTATGAAGAAAGCATGTTAGGAAAACAAGATCCTGTTTTCTGTTTACTATACCTTGTCTTCT
This sequence comes from Plecturocebus donacophilus, assembly GCA_004027715.1. Lineage (NCBI taxonomy): Eukaryota > Metazoa > Chordata > Mammalia > Primates > Pitheciidae > Plecturocebus > Plecturocebus donacophilus. The sequence continues at coordinate 8,744 of PVKP010041015.1, forward strand.
TTCATTCGAAATAAGCAGGAGAAGAACGAAGACAGACCGGAGTGCAGTTTTGAAAACACCTGACATGGTGTAGCTTATCTCAGAGCCGTCATTTCACCTGGAAAGCCGTCTCAGTATGCTATAAAAATATCAGTTCTGAAAAAAATTTCTAAACCTCAGACAAAAATTTTTCCAAACTTCAGGTCCACTCATTTCTTTTTCTTTGGCTTTTGCCTATCCTTACAATTTTTTTTTTTAAAAAGTGAAGCAATAGAAAGACAAGTATGATTTCAGCATGGAAGCAGGCAGAAAATCAACAGCTAGAGTAGCTGAGTGTCCAGAGATTGCCGACTTTCAGAAATGCAGAGACCAGCTCTGTCATGGAGACCCCAACCCAGGCAGTGCTGAAGAAATTAAACACAAAGTGTGCAAAGTGGGAGTAGAGAGCTACCAACGTTCCGAGCTGAAAGCCTCAGGCAGAAGCTGACCCACGTATTTATTCTCTGAACAGGTGATTATTATTAACAAGTAGCTGTTCTGTGTTTTCTCATAGAACGATAAACTAGGCAGGCAGCTGATGCCTGCTTACCACTATCAAAGACAAACTAGAAAGCGTTCTCCAAGAGGGAGCAATGGGGGCAGGGTCATATATCCCGCTTTTAAAAAATGACTTTAACTAGTGTATGATATGCATACATTGCCTACATTTTAGAACACCCTGAGCAGTTTTCTGCTTGGGGACCAGCTTGGTTTTCCATGCTGTTCTCAGTTAACAATATAATCCATGACACACGTTAGACCTGTTCTCAGCAAAGACTTCCATTATGGCATTTCTAGTTGTAGAGAAAAATAAACAGGTAACTGAGGGAAGCTTTTGCAAATCTTTTCTCTAAAATAGAAAACTATTTTCAGGATAAGGTTTAAGCTTAAGCATTTTGTTTTTAGCAAAGACACTTTACCAGAAAAAAATTCTATTCAGATAAGAAAAGTGACTTAAAGATGGAAGGTTTCTGGTATTTACTTCAGAACAGTACAAGTCTGGCTGAATTACGCATTCTCTGCACCTTAATAGATGATGAGTGTTCTGTTTATTCCAGAGCAAGTGTTCACACTACAAGAAGTATACCTCGAGTTATTTTAAGAAGTTTAGTAATGTCTCTTTTGTTCTTAGAATACGATTAGAGTGCTGATTGCTAACAGGAAACACTGACTTTAATTTGAACATACTCTTCTTTTTAAGAGTGTTTTCCTGCCTTATAGACAAAGCATGTTAGGAAAACAAGATCCTGTTTTCTGTTTCCTATACCTTGTCCCCTTTCATCTGAAATAAGCAGAAGGAGGCGAATGAGAAGATAGAGACCACAGAGTGCAGTTTTGAAAATACTTGACATGGTGTGGCTTATTTCAGAGCTGTTATTTCACCTGGAAAGCCATCTTAGTGTGCCATGAAAATAGTTCAGAAAACTCTAGACCTCAACTTTTTCTACTACTGTTATTATTTTTGCTACTGTAAATGGAATCTTTGCCTCCGTTTTATCTTTTTTAGGTTATCATATGTATGCATAGGGACAAATAATTTATCTGTTTACCGAATCCTTGTCACCTGCCATTTTCTTTGACATCTCCTAAAGTGCAGCTAATCTGTATAGCATTTAATGCTTCTGCAAAATGATTGATAAGACTGACACAATCACCATTCTGTGATAAACATCACTTTGCTCACACTACCTCTGTTTCCTTCTCCAAATATTTTTGTTCTCATCTAACCACATCTGATTGATCTGATGTGAAGCTGATAATATAACTTATGTATGAAACACTCTGGTCATTCTGACCAAAAGTCCTCTTTTTCTTCTGAATTCTCCCATTTTCACACTGCTATAAAGAACTAACTGAGACAGTAACTAATAAAGAAAATTGACTCACAGTTCCACATGGCTGGGGAGACCTCAGGAATGCTACAGTCATGGCAGAAGGTGAAGGGGAAGCAAAGTACGTCACACATGGCAGTTGGAGAAGTGGGGAGGGGAAGCACCACACACTTTTAAACCATCAGATCTCATGAGAACTCACTCTCTGTCTAGATAACAGCATGGGGGAAACCGCCCCTATGATCCAATCACCTCCCACCAGGTAGCTCCCTTGACATGTAGAAATTATAATGCGTGATGAGATTTGAATGTGGATACAATGCCAAACCATATTAGTATTTATTTATGTTTTCTCACTTCACTTAGCCTTTTCACTCTTGGTCAGCTTTCTGCTCAGTATTAGGGAATACATGAAGATTCTCTAAACTCTGGCCAAGGAATGCTGTAGCTTGGAACAATCTTTCTAAATCTGGAGTCTGTTTTCTTTAGCCATATGTATCTTCACAAGTTTCAACTTCTCTTCAGAACAAGCTACTGCTGTATACAAAAACATACCATTTTAGGGTTAAATGTAGACATGCACTTAAACTAGAAGCAATAACGGACACTGGCTAGTATAAGTGGGCATTCTACACCACTATATATTTTTTTTGTGAGTTTTGAACTTTGTTCTCACTGTTATATTTCTGAAGTAGAAGACTACAAAAAGGGATGTAAAGAGGTGAAGGTCAGTAACTGCCTAAAATTTCAAAGCAAGAAAAGCATATTGTTAGAAATATTCATACGAATGAAAGAAAAGTGTGGCATTTTTGCTTGAATTTTCCATGTTATAGATTCTACTGAGCATTTCATAGAATATATGTAAACAAAGCTTATGTCACAACCCTATCTTAAAAACTCATCTTTAAAAAAATAATTTCAGCATCACAAATATGTTTTTTTCTTTATTTCTTCTGATACCACATTACCATGTCCATGGCACATATACACATGGAATCTTTTCACCACCGCTTGTTTTTGTCAGCTTTGCCCAAGATCAGATGGTTGTAGATGTGCAGCTTTATTTCTGTGCCCTCTATTCTGTTTCATCGGTCGATGTGCCTGTTTTTGTACCAGTACCAGGCTATCTTGGTTACTGTATCCCTATAGTATAGTTTGAAGTCAGGTAATGTGATGCCTCCAGCTTTGTTCTTTTTGCTTAGAATGGCCTTCGCTATTTGAGCTCTTTTTTAGTTCCATATGAATTTTAAAATAGTTTTTTTTCTAGTTCTGTGAAGAATGTCATTAGTGGTTTGATAGTAAGAGCATTAAATCTATAAATTTCTTTGGACAGTATCACCATTTTAATGATATTGATTCTTCCTGTCCATGAGCACAGAATGTTTTTTCATTTGTGTCTTCTCTGATTTATTTAGGCAGTGTTTTGTCATTCTCATTGTAGGTATCTTTAACTTCCCTTGTTAGCTGTATTCCTAGGTATTTTACTCTTTTTGTGGCAATTGTGAATGGAATGGCCTTCTTGATTTCAATCTCAGCTTGGCTGTAGTTGGTGTATAAGAATGCTAGTGATTTTTGTACATTGATTTTGTATCCTGAAATCTTGCTGAAATTGTTTGTCAGCTGAAGGAGATTTGGGCCAAAACGATGGGATTTTCTAGATAAAGAATCATGTTTTCTGCAAATAGAAATATTTTTAATTCCTCTCTTTGTATTTGGATGCCCTTTATTTCTTTCTCTTGCCTGATTGCTCTGGCTGGGAATTTAAATATTATGTTGAATAGAGTGGTGGTAGAGAGCATCCTTGTCTTGTGCTGGTTTTCAAGGGGAATGCTCTCAGCTTTTGCCCATTTGGTAGGATATTGGGTATGGGTTCCTTGTAGATGGCTTTTATTATTTTGAGATATGTTTCCTCACCACCTAGTTTATTGAGAGTTTTTAACATATGAATAGGCAAGCACTTCATAACAAAGACACCAAAAGCAATCACAACAAAAGCAAACATTGACAAATAAAATTTAAATAAACTTAAGAGCTTCTTCACAGCAAATTAAACTATCAACAGAATAAACAGACAACTTACGGAATGGGAGAAAACAAATTTTGAAGAAAAACATCCCCTATGAAAATGTGGGCATAGGACATGAACAGACACTTTTTAAAAGAAGATACACATGTGGCCAACAAGCATAGGAAAAAAGCTCAATATCACTGATTATCAGATAAATGTAAATCAAAACCACAATGAAATATCGTCTCACACCAGTCGGAATGACTATTATTAAAAAGTCAAAAAATAACAGATGCTGGCAAGGTTGCAGAGAAAAGGTAACACTTATACACTTTGGTGGGAGTTTAAATTAGTACAACCTTTGTGAAAAGCAATATAGTGATTCTTCAGATAGCTAAAATGGGAACTACCATTGAACTCAGCCACCCCATTATTGGGTATATGCCCATAGGAATAGAAATCATTTTATCATAAAGACACATGCACGTGTATGTTCATTTCAGCACTACTTACAATAGCAAAGACAGGGAATCAACCTAAATGCCCATCAGTGACAGATTGATAAAGAAAATGTGGCACATATACACATGGAATACTATGAATGGTAGAAAAATAATGAGATCACAAGTATTTTACAGAATAATGGATGGAGCTGGAGGCTATTATCTTTGGCAAGTTAATGCAGGAAGAGAAAAGCAAACACTACATGTTCTCACTCGTAAGTGTGAGCTTATTGATGAGAATTCATGAGCACAAAGAAGAAAGCAACAGACATTGGGATTCTACTTCAATGTGGAGGGTGGGAAGGGGGAAAAGAGCAGAGAAGATAATTATTGGGCACTGAGATTTTTCCTGGGTATGAAACAATCTGTACACCAAAACCCCATGACAGAAGTTTATCTATGTATCAAATCTTCAATGTACCCTTGAACCTAAAATAAAAGTTAGGAAAAAAAAAAAAAAAAAAAAGAAAGGCCATTCTGGATAAAAAATAAATAATATTTTAGAGAGAAGTAATAATGGAATTAGGGAGAAAACGATACTGTCCTAGGCTCTGGAGGTGACTGAAGACAAAGAAAAAAAAAACAAAATTCATTTAAAGCTTATTATGAGTTATTGCTCTCTAACAGCAATTACAGATGTCATTTAAATAAATATCCTATGATTCTGAGGAGTCATTAATTTATGGACCTAATTGTATAATTTTTTACAATATTGTATTTATCTCAAGCACACATTCTTTGCATATCATCTCAAATTCCTGGATTGTTTTATCTAATAGCATATTTATCCTTGTTTTTCAAAATATGACTGAATACCCATTGAAAGTCGCATAACATTCCACACTGGTGCAAAAGTTTACATTTCATGTGCTGAAAGATAAGACAAAGATTAGGATATTTGATTTTTCTGTTAAAAATTATAAAGCTGAAGGATAGGGAAATAGGGACCAAAAAAAAGTATATACAGTGAAACAGGGATCTTCTCTGAAAAGTGGATTGTTTAAGAGAAATATAGGTATAAAGGGTATGCATGAGAAATTAAAAAAGAGAGAAAGAGAAGTGAACAAGTAAAAACTAAACTATTTTAACTATTGCTACAGCTCAAATAGTAGGTTTCAATTATACTATTTGATACACATAGCAAACAAGGTTGTACACATATATGCTATTTAAATTTCAAATATATTTAATATAAGTATCAAATTTGGTATATATATATTATATATAACATTATAGTTATGTGGATATCAAATACATATATAATTAACTGGATCAGAAGATAGCTGGTGAATTTAGTGAAAAAGCTTCCTTTGTTTTTTTCTCTTCTCCTCTGGGCACTCAGGCCTGGCAACTTTGGTTTGTCACTCACCCCAGTGCAGAGGTCAGTTTTGACCACAAGCATGAATCATGTCTGTTTGTGTATATCACATCATGTTAGTGGTGCAAGGCTGGAGAATTCCCTTTCTCTACATCCACTTTCTATTAACCCCAAGAAATCTTCCCTTCTTTTCTCTCTTCCACAAAATGCCTACCATAAGGCATCCTTTCATGGAGACCCGGGTCTGGTATTGCAGGAAAGCTCCATCAGACTGGGTGATCTAGCTGCTCATTCTATGGAGGGTTCTGAGAAGGGTGTGGACTCCAGCACCTCCTGCCAGCCAGCTCCTGAGCAAAGAAAGGGTTTTTCCTTGGTGGACCTGGAGGAAGGCTTGGGTAACCTTTTGGGCAGGTCTTCCCAACTTGAGGTTCTATGCTAATGGAATACTATTTTTCTAAAACTTTATCTGTCCTTCTAGTGAGAGTAGTTCATGCATAGTCTACAAAATGGTCCTCGAAATTGAGTATATATCAACATCCCCTAGAGGGCTTGTTTAAGTAAGTTTCTGATGTTGAGGTGGGGCTTGAGAATTTCCCTTTCTAAAAAGTTTATTGGATAATGATGATGCTGGGTACAGGTCTTTGACCTTGCTATTTGAAGTAGATTCTTAGAGCCAAGCAGCAAGGGGATCACCTGAAAACATCCTGGAAATGAAGACTCTCAGACCTCATCCTGGACCTATTGAATCAGAATATATGTTTTAAACAAGATCCCTGGGTGATGTGTATGCACAGGCAAATGTGAAGCACAAGTTTAGAAGAATGCTCTTGAGGTTCCAAATAAACAGAGTTGGGGAAAGGTGGAGAGTGACCATTGTCTCCAAACTGTCAAGGATACCACAGGAACTAGTATCCTCAGACTGGCTTCCTCAAAGCTCTGACTCAACTCCAGCCACATGTGGCTATTGAGCACTTGAAATGTGGCTAGTGCCGCTGAATTTCGATTTTATTTTATTTTAATTAATTTACTTAAATGTGGTTAGTGTCTACTGTTTTGGATAGTACAGCTTCAGGAGTTGGAATAAAATATTAACATGAAAGGATAACCAACAATCCTAGGCAGTATATAATCAAATCCAAGTAAGTGACATAGTGCAGAATAAATGTGTTACATGCAATTAAAAAAGGTGTAAAAATTTGAGGACACAATCTCTGGAGTTCGAAATCTCATGAAATGATGTATTAGCTTGTTGTTTAATCTTTCTAAGTTTCATTAAAATGTAGCTAGTGATACTGACTTCCATGGATTATTTTAAGAATAAAATGAGATCATACATGTAGTGTAGATATTTGGTGTTTCTGCCTATCCAGTGTTCATTCTTCCACATTGAGATCACAGCATTTCAGCCTTCCTTTGGGAAGTCCGTCTCAGTCTATGTAATCTGTGTGGCGCCACTCTCATTCCTGTTCTCCAGCAGTAAGCTCATGGCCCAGGTTGGTCAATCCATTTTTTTCTGACCACCATGATGGGTTTAGTGAGGGCCCTTAATCCAAGCAGACCAGTGACATTCAATTTCAGGAATTTTGCAGGAATTTTTGGAAAAGAGTTATTCTCCTTCACTGGGATTGCTGAGAGAATAGGATATAAGCTGGGTCTGCTGGTGTCTATCTTGTCACCTAATGGAATGAGTCTATCTATATAAAGTCAACACAGAGGACAGAGGAGCATGCCAATGAAAAGAAAGTATCCTGATGATACTACAATGCTCCTGGATCCAGCCATGCCTGAAGCCTCTCTCTCTGGTCTTTTCAATTACAGTGAGCCAATAAATTCCTTTGATTGCTTTAGCCTCTTTGAATTGGGTTTTTGTAACTTTAAGCATTATAAAGCCCTTAGTACAATGCCTAGCCCATCATGGTCAATAAGCATTAAGTATCATGATTTTTATCTCAGACTTGAATCATCAATTGGATAAGTCTTCATGGATGCAGTATGCAAAGGATTTAGATAAATGGACTGGAAGACAGAGAAGGTAAATTGCAGCAACTATACAAGCTGAGAGGCTACTATAGTAATCAAAGAATGAATGCTAAGGGGTTAAGCTAGAGGGAGGGCAGTCAGGGTAGAAAGAAGTGGATTAAGAAATTAAGAGGTCATGGCATAGTCCAGTGGTGCTTCATTCGTTCATTCATTCAACATCTGCTGAGTACCTACTATGTGCTGGAAACCACGCTAAACACTGGAGGTGAGGAAGTGATTGCTTATCTTACAGCAACCTACCCTTCTCCTCTGCTAACAACTTTGTTTTTATTGACCCTCTTCCAAGTGGCCTTGTCCTTCCCGGGAACCTCCTGAGTCCCTCTCCATCACAGGAGGCCAATCTTGATTGCTTTAACCAATTATAGTGTTCGCATTCCCTTATCAAATAATCTTTTAGACACAGGCATGTGATACAATTCTGGTCGATGAGAGGTGAAATCTGCTGGGAACTTCTGTGAAAGCCACCAGGCAGAGATGTTCTCATTTCTATTTCTGAATGTTGTCATCTGCAGGTGACACCCAGAACTGCAGTAGCTATGGAGGAATCAGCCCAAAAGGACAAGACAGGAGGGCAGAGTAGACAGGTATAAGCAATCTGGGTTCTTGGTGGTATATCTGAACTGCTGCGTTAACCAATCATGGAAGCATCTAACCTGAAGGGATTGTGTTATGTAGAATAATAAATGTCATTATTTAAGCCACTTCCTCCCGGTCCCTGTTATTTGCAGCTAAGAGCACCTTCACAGCAAGTAGGTTAAGTAGGACATTGTCTCTGCCCCTGTGGACAGACACATGAACACGTAAGTATAATTCAGTGAAACAAAGGCAGCAGGTCTTAGAATCCTTGGTCATATGGATGCCACAAAAGCACAAAGAAGGGGGTGAGTTCTGAGGCTGGGAGGCCAGAAAGGCTGTGCAGAGGCAGTCATTCAAGCTAGGTCTTGAAGGTCCTGTAGACATTTTCTAAGCAGATAATTGTTGGGTCTTCCTTTGGCATGAGCAAAAGCACTGAGTAATAGGTATGAAAATATGTGGTGAGGCTGAGAAACAAGAAGTATGATTTAGTCTGAATATACAGTAGGGCTGGAGGAAGTGGCAGAATGTAGGGCACGAGGCCAAAATAGTCAGATTATATGGGATTTGAGCTTTGTGTTATGGAAAATAGGAACTACTAAAGGTTGGTAAGCAAATACATTCAAGTTCTAAGTTGATCTACCTGACAAAAAGCTGGTGTAACAGTTTGGGTGAGAAAGAATAAGGGCTTGAACTACAGACGATGGTGAGGAGAGGATTCAAGGGAACCAGAACCTTGGACTCAACTCCAGACCAGTGGGATCCTACAATGTGAGTGAGGCCATTTTGGAACTTCCAGCTTGGCCCAGCCCCAGTGGAGAGCAGCTGATATGAAGTGGGGGAAGAGCCACACCATCCTCTTTGAGCTCTGCCCAAATTCCTGCTTTTAAATTCTGGGTGCCTTGTTAGCAAGAAGAGATAATTGAGACAGTACAGCCATCCTAGGTATTGTGGTGCATTGGTTCCAGGACCTCCTGGGGACAACAAAATCCAAGGGTGCTCAGGTCTTTTATATAAAATGGCATAGGCCAGGGCATGGTGGCTTACGCCTATAATCCCAGCACTTTGGGAGGCTGAAGTGGGTGGATCACTTGAGGTCAGGAGGTCGAGACCAGCCTGGCCAACATGGTGAGACCCTGTCTCTACTAAAAAATACAAAAATTGGCTGAGTGTAGTGGCTCACGCCTGTAATCCCAGCACTTTGGGAGGCCAAGGCAGGTGGATCACGAGGTCAGGAGATCAAGATCATCTTGGCTAACATGGTGAAACCCTGTCTCTACTAAAAATACAAAAAAATTAGCTGGGTGTAGTGGCACATGCCTGTAGTCCCAGCTACTCGGGAGGCTGAGGCAGGAGAATTGCTTGAACCTAGGAGGTGGAGGTTGCAGTGAGCCGAGATCACACCACTGCACTACATATAGCCTGGGCGACAGCCCAAGACTCTGTCTCAAAAAAAAAAAAAAATACAAAAATTGGCTGGGCATGGTGACACATGCCTGTAATCCCAGCTACTCGGGAGGCTGAGGTGGGAGAATTGCTTGAACCTGGGAGGTGGAGGTTGCAATGAGTGCAGTGAGCTGAGATAGTGCCACTGTAACTGCACTCTCACCTGTGTGACACAGACTCCATCCCCCACCCAAAAAAGATGCAGTATTTGCATATAACCTATGCAAATCCTCTTGTTTAAATCATCTCTGGATTACTTATAATACCTAATATAAGGTAAATGCTATGTAAATAGTTGTTATATTATTGTTTAGGGAATAATGATGAGGAAAACAAATCTGTATATATTCAATACGGATGCATTATTTTTCCCAGATATTTTTGATCTGTGGTAGGTTGAAGCCATGGCTGTGGAACCTACAGATATGGAGGGCTGATATTACTTTTTTTTTTGAGATGGGCTCACTTTGTCACCAGGGCTGGAGTACAGTGATGGGATTATAGCTCACTGTAGCCTCAACCTCCTGGGGTCAAGTCATCCTCCCACCTCAGCCCCTCAGGCAGCTGGGAATACC
>PVKP010041016.1:0-19054 GCA_004027715.1 Plecturocebus donacophilus
TGGGTCACTCCAGTGGAGAGTCCGCCATGCCGGAAAGGTCACGTGGGTCACTCCAGTGGCGAGTCCGCCATGCCGGAAAGGTCACCTGGGTCACTCCAGTGGTGAGTCCGCCATGCCGGAAAGGTCACGTGGGTCACTCCAGTGGAGAGTCCGCCATGCTGGAAAGGTCACGTGGGTCACTCCAGAGAGTGCATCAACAGGCCACCACAGGAGGTCTCAGCTTGGTTGTTTAGCCTCCTCAAGCCTTCAAATGACCCCAGTCCTGTGGACAGGTGAGTTCAACTACACGACAGGCACCAAGCAACACTTGCTGGCCAAGCCTTTCCTAAATTCCTGACCCTTAAAATTAGGAGCAAAATAAAATGGTTGCCTTAAGCCACCAAGTTCTGGAATCACTGCTGTACAGTAATGGGAACCAGAACAGTTGGTACTAAGTAAATATTTATTGACTTATTTTGAATGCATTCTAAACTAGAATTTTTCAAACTGTACCTTGACAGTGTTTTAAGAAAGCAGGCCCAGAGTTCATTACACTGTGATATTATTTCAATAAGCTGAACATATTAATGCATCATTTTTTCTTTTATCTGTATGTTATTATTTTACTACAAATTATACTTCCATATACTATAAAGGTAACCCCACAGAAGTACATTTGTTTCCAAGAGCAACCAAGACCATACCAAAAAAATAATAATAAAATGCTGTCAGTTCTAGGAAAAAAAATGCTGTTTACCTGAATCTAGTCAAATGCAGAAGTAAAATAGGAAGAAATGTCATTGTCATCCCACCATCTCCATGTCCTGAGTGCCCTAATAATTATTATTTGCATTACTGATGGCAAATTGTATTACGGTTTCAGACTACCCTTTAAAATGGATCATTGTACCAGATATAAACTCTTGCCTGGAACAATTTTTTGATATAAAGATTCCTGCACATTCATAAGCAGTTTAGAATTGGAATTCAAAAATTTTCCTTGCATTATATTTAATTTTGTCAATGCAAAAGAAAAAACAAAGGTCATTCAGAGCATGATGTAGGCTTATTTTAAAAATAATAAAAATGAAAACAGGCCAGGCATGGTGGCTCACACCTGTAATCCTATCATTTTGGAGGCCAAGGCAGGTAGATCACTTGAGGTCAGGAGCTCCAGACCAGATTGGCCAACATGGTGAAACCCTGTCTCTACTAAAAATGCAATAATTAGATGGCCATGGTGGTGGGCACCTGTAATCCCAGCTACTCGGGAGGCTGAGACAGGAAAATTGCTTGAACCCAGGAGGTGGAGGTTGCAGTGAGCCAAGATGGCACCAATGCACTCCAGCCTGGGTGACAAAGTGAGACTCCATCCAGAAAAAAAAAAATAAAAGAAACAAACAAAAAATTTACATGGATAGGCTTAAAAGAAACACAGAAACTAAAACTCTAGAATTGCTTCAATGTTTTGGTTCATTTCTTTGTTTGTTTTTGAGACAGAGAGTCTCACTCTTGCTGCCCAGGCTGGAGAGCAATGGCGTGATCTCTGCTCACTGCAATCTCCACCTCCCAGGTTTAAGCGATTCTCCGACCTCAGCCTCCCATGTAGCTGTGATTACAGGCACCCACCACCAAGCCCAGCTAATTTACTGATATGTTGGGATGTCCCTCTCAGGAGGTCTTTACTGGACCTGAAAGCTCCCAAACTCATGCACAATGCATCCCATAATAAGACCATCAAAATCTGGCAAATACTCCCATGTGAATGAGAAAAAAGTCAATTATTGAATTTTTTTTTTTTAAGAGGGAGTCTCACTCTGTCGCCAGGCTAGAGTGCAAAGGCGCAGTCTCAGCTCACTGCAATTTCCGCCTCCCGGGTTCAAGCGATGCTCCTGCCTCAGCCTCCCCGGTAGCCGGGACTACATGCGTTGCGCCACCATGTCCGGCTAATGTTTGTATTTTTAGTAGAGACAGGCTTTCACCATATTGGCCAGACTGGTCTCGATCTCTTAACTTCGTGATCCACCCGCCTAGGCCTCTCAAAGTGCTGGGATTACAGGCGTGAGCCACGGGGCCAGCCCAATTACTCATTTTTAAAACAAATTTTAGAATAATTATCAAGTTTAAGAATGGCAGTGCAGTCGCCGTATTTCAAAGCAGCAGCTGCACGTACAGTGAGCCTGGGCCTGCCTGCCAGCGGCACAGACCGGCACGTTATCTCCTCCCATGTGCACCTTGGCCTGGTGACAGCAGACACAGCAAGGAGTATTTCCTCCCAACAGGATCTCTTTCCTGGCGGCGGAGAGGACAGAAGCAGCAGCACTTCAATCAGTTTCATGTTCGTAAGGAAGAATATAAAACTAATCTCACCCATTTATATCTAGCAGAGATCGAGGAGGCCAGTTCACCTCTACCTCCCCTTTTATTTATGGAGTGAGAGACTCGAAGACGTAACCCTTTGAAAGACGGATTTTTAGAACATCAAGATGCCCCAGTATTACCATTAGAGGGAATTTTTTGTTGTGCGTTTTGTGTGTCTTTTTGTTGAGACGGGGTCTCATTCTGTCACCTAAGCTGGAGTGCAGGCATTATCACGGCTCATTACAGTCTCAAAGTCCTGGACTCAAGTGATCCTCCCACCTCAGCCCCTCAAGTAGCTGGGACTGCAGGTATGTGCTACAGACCCAAGTAATTTTTTTTTTTTTTTTTGAGACAGAGTCTTGCTCTGTTGTCCAGTTTGGAGTGCAGTGGTGCAATCTCAGCTCACTGCAACCTCTGCCTCCCAAATTCAAGCGATTCTCCAGCCTCTCCCCAGTAGCTGGGATTACAGGTGCCCACCATCACGTCCAGCTAATTTTTGTGTTTTTAGTAGAGATGACGATTCACCATGTTAGCAAAGCTGGTCTTGGACTCCTGACCTCTACTGATCAGCCCCCCTCTCTTCCCAAAGTGCTGGGATTACAGGCGTTGAGCCACCGAGCATGGTCTTTTTTTTTTTTTTTTTTTTTGTGTAGTGTCGGGGTCTTGCTACGTCGCTCAGACTGCTCTCCAACTCCTGGCCTCAAGCAACCCTCCCACCTCGGCCTCCCAAAGCACTAGGACAAGTGGGAGCCACTGAGCCCAGCCAGTTGTAAAAGTTTTATGTTCTCTAATAATATACTACCTGTTTTCTTGAGCAAAAATAAGCTTTAAGAATAAATATTTGGCCTTTATTTATTTAAAGACAACGTCTCACTCTGTTTCCCAGGCTAGAGTGCAGGGACACAATCGCAGCTCACGGCAGCCCCAGCCTCCGAAACTCAGGTGATCCTCCCACCTCAGCCTCCAGGGTAGCTGGAACTATAGGCACACACCACCACACCCGACTAATTTTTATATTTTTTTGTAGAGAAGGGGTTTTGCCATGTTGCCCAGGCTGGTCTCAGACTCCTAGGCTCAACTCCACCTGCCTCAGCCTCGGAAAGTGCTGGGATTACAGGCATGAGTCACTGTATCTGGACAATATTTGGCATTTTATAACAGCTGAGAAATTGTATGTTACTAAAGAGTTCTTCATTTAATCTTTGGAACGTATCATTCTGTTAGTATCTGCTAGGCCCTCTCTTCCACCCAGATTCTTATATTTTATTTTTAGATGGTAAGCCACTGGAATATGATTTCCCCAAAGTTTCTTAAATTTGTTACAGACAGCATTGATGGTCTCCTATCTAACTCGGTAGCCAACGTTTGTAAAACCTTCCCTCCTCTGAGGTAGATTCCTGATTCCAAATGTTTATATTATTTGCTTGCAAGCATTCAGTAACAAGACATCTGTTCAGAAATCCCTTTAGAAACTTCCCTACATTATTGATGTCACTACTAAAGCTATTTCCCCTCCCCTAAAAAGCAGCTGCTTTACATACAATGAAAACATCATTATTTAGCCATCATAGTTGATTCATGTTCTGGTTTCTTCTAGGTAACCCATCATTGACTTTTACACACTAATTGGCTGCAGAAGTCTTTCCCTTCTCCTCTGAAAGACTGTCAAGTAACTATTTAATTTAATAGTAAATGTAAAATGCTATTCTTATGTTCTCTCAATTAAAAGAACATTTGTCATGATTTTTATGTAACTGATTTTAACCTCACAAATCAGTAAGATCTTCCAAATAGCTGATACGATTTTTGAAAGTCTGAACTTCAGTCTGTTTATTTTCTCATGCAAACTTAATATACTTACCCCAAATTTCCACATTCCACGTCATCAAATCTTTCATCTTGTCTCAAAAGAAAAAAGAAAAAAATTTTAAAGCCAATTAAGAGCCAGAATCAACCATTTTCAGCCTCAATTTTCAAATGTCAGTTTGTTTTTACCCAATTCTAGCAAATTTATATAGGGTAATTCTAAACTTCACTATTTGACATTTCCCCGTGGAAGAAAAGCAACGGGAACTTTTCACCATCTGTGTTGCTCTTGGAAACCAGGCCCTCCCATCTGCGGTGCGGGCAGCGCAGCACCCTGGCTGGGCTTCGCGCTCTGCTCAGCGCTGGAACTCCGGCAGTTTCCTGCAGCTGAAGCGCTCTGGAGGCTCGAGTTCTGGAAACTAGGTGCCAACGGCAGACAGTGACTTTCTGCATTCAACATGCACGTGGGAATTCCGATTTCCAGGAGGTGGGAAAGGAAAAACAGATTTTTTAATCAAGTAAAGGTCGAGTCTGCATTTTTGAATAGCCCGTTTTCTGCTGAATCAGCTAATATTTCTGAAGCCTTTGAATTCCAAATTCCTACGGACTTTGGTTTTTCCAAAACAAAAGTGGGAAGGAAGTGTTTTTCAGTATAAAGAGGTTCAACTAGACTAAAACTAAAAAAAAATAAAAAAGATAGTGGGGTGCAACTATCGCCTGGTGCATATGCCTAGGAGGGCGAAAACACAGAACTTGCCAAAAACGGGGCGCTGGGGGTGCGGTCTGACAGTCTCCTTGTAAATATGTTTCATAATGAGGTTGCTGAGCTACAGAAAGCAAGAGGAGGAAGACACAGATTCCATCAGCTCAAGGAATCTGCAAATACTGCTGGTTATTTTTGTTTTATGACGAGTTGTTTTTGAACGGACAACCACCAGCTACCACCACCACCAGCAGCGCCCCGAAAACTGGAACTGGCCTCAAATGTACCTTTAATTCTTTTGCTCTGTCCCCACGCCCTGTGCAACTTTTGCCCTCCAGCTGTACTTGTTCCGGTATGAAACCTGGCAAATGGCAAAAATCGTGAAACAAGAAGAGTGAGAGAGCAGAGAGAAAAGGGAAGGAGGGAAGAGGGAGAGAAAGAAGTGGGAGAGAGAAAGGGGCGGGGGAGAGAGGAGAGAGGGAAGAAGAGCGAAGAGAGGGAGGGAGGAAGAGGGAGAGAGGGAGAAGGAGATGGGAGGAGGGAGGAGGGAGAGAGAGCCGGAGAGGGGGCGGGGCGGTGGGGGTGGAGAGAGAGGACATTCTGCCACCCTCCTGGCTAGCTGAAATGCTTGTTCCCGAGATTACAGTAATTACAGCCCCAGCATGAGTTCCATACAAGCGCTAAATGAAACAGCACATCAATTAAAAAATAAACACTCCATTCCAGGAGAAAGACAGCCCCCTGGGACGCCCTAACAAGCGTAAATGAACCTGCAGGGCCGCGGGCCGGGCCGCCCGCAGCCCCCCTCCCGGCCCGTCTTAAGGTGGCCGCGGAGCCCGCGGGGGCAGCGTGGGCTGGCGGTGGCCCAGGCGGCTGCTAAAAGCAGCTCGGTCCGGCTCCGGCCTCGTGCAGAGCGCGGATACGTGTCCCGGAGTCCGCGCCAGGGCGCAGCGCCGCCTCCCACCAGAGAAAAGGAGGCTCTGGCAAAAACATGTGAACTTGGGATGGATGAATAGACGTCCTGAGAGCCCAGGCGCAGGCAGGGAATCCAGCCCCGGAGTTTCCAGTCTGTCCTATTTATAAGTTTTGGGGTTTGTTTTGATTTTTAAAAAGAAATGGAATGATTTCTCCTAAGAAAGCACGGCGTCCCGGGGCTTTCTATATTTTATCTCACCTAATTATCCAAACCCTCTTGGAGATCGTTGCTACGATCACCCAACTCTCCAGGTGGGGAAACTGACGCTGCCCCGGGTCATGCAGCGGAGGCGGGAGGAGAGTCCCAGGCGGGCATTTGTCCCCCACGCCCCCAGCGCGCCCAAGGCTGGGCCCCCGGGAGTCTCACTCGGGCCGTCCCTGGTCCGGCCCCAGTTTAGAATGACTCCACTCCCCCCAGAACTCCAAGTCTCCCAAATCATCGTTCTGAGAACCCCAAAGAGGACATCTTTCCCCAGGTCCTCTGCAGCATCGAGCCCCTGCAGGGCCCCCCGCACTCGTTTGCTGCGGGACCTCTGCGCCGCCGCGAAGAGCGCGAGACCCCCGCCGCCCGCAGGTCACCCGCATTCGCGGAGGGGGCCAGCAGGGGCTTGGCTGGTTTGAAACGCGCCGGGTAGGCGCACGCTGCACCAAAACCCGTCGCTGTCCCCAAAGGCAGACTCGGGGAAAGGGGACCAAGACCTCAGACGCACTCAGCGCCGTGGGGACGGCCGTGGCCAACGCTGTCTCTGCGGTCAATCCCAAGGTTACCAAAACTCTCCATCCGCAGAGTGCGCACAGCGGTGCGGACACTCGGGGACTGCCTTAAGGCAGGCCGAGCCCTGGGAGCGCGTGGACTCCGCCCCGCTGCCCGGTGATTGGCGCACGGGGCTGGAGGCGGAGACCGAGTCCGCGCTGTATAAATATTCATGAGCCGGCCGCGAGGCGCGAGCGGGGCAGGAGCCGGGAAGTTGGGCGAAGGGCGCAGCTCCCGCCGCGGAGGAGGAGGCGGCGGCCGGGCGCGAGCCGCGCCACTCAGGTGTCCGCTCCGCCTTCCGGTCTGGATTTGCTCCTGTGTGTCCAGCAGGAAGGGGACTGCGTGCACCTCGCCCGCCTGCGGCCCGAGCGCGGCGCGGACTTTTTCCGGCGGCGGGGGTCCGTCTGTCCCCGCGGCGGGCGGGCCAAGGACGGACGCCAGAGAAAGAGGGCGGCGGCCTGGGCCGAGGCGGGTCCCCAACTCCGGCGGCGGCAGCGCGGCCTTGGGGGCGGGCATGAGCCCCTGGAGGCCGAGCAGGGGCCGCCAGGGCTGACCCGGCGCGGCGAGCGGCCGGGCCCAGCCATCTTGACTGCGCACCGCGGCCGGAGAGGAAACTTGCTTCGCCGCCGCCCTCTGTGCCCGGCAGAGTCACTGCCGCCCGGCGCGGCTCGGAGAAGCTGTCGGGCGCGCGGAGAGGAGACGAGCAAGCGCGGGACGATGACCCGAGGGCCTGCCGCTCTGCGCTGCGAAGACTGAGCGCGCCCGGAGGCGAGCAGAGCGGGCCCTCTGGGACTGTGGCGCACGCCTGCGGCCACCTTCAAACCTCCGGAGCGGCGGAAAGGAGTGTGGAAGGGCCCTGCCCAGGCTGCGGACCGCGCCGCTGCGTTCGTGCCCCGATAAGGGGCTAGATTATCGCAGACCATCCCCCCTCCCGGGCGAAGCAGAGGGAAACCCCAGATCACCCGCCTTGCCCGTCTCCGGCTATCTCGCGGGACCCCTGGCACCAGTCTGCGCGCCGCCTGGAGGGCGAGGGCACCGGGCCGAGGTGCGCAGCATGGAGTGGGGTTACCTGTTGGAAGTGGCCTCGCTGCTGGCCGCCTTGGCGCTGCTGCAGCGCTCTAGCGGCGCTGCGGCCGCCTCAGCCAAGGAGCTGACGTGCCAAGAGATCACCGTGCCGCTGTGCAAGGGCATCGGCTACAACTACACCTACATGCCCAACCAGTTCAACCACGACACGCAGGACGAGGCGGGCCTGGAGGTGCACCAGTTCTGGCCGCTGGTGGAGATCCAGTGCTCGCCCGACCTCAAGTTCTTCCTGTGCAGCATGTACACGCCCATCTGCCTGGAGGACTACAAGAAGCCGCTGCCGCCCTGCCGCTCGGTGTGCGAGCGCGCCAAGGCCGGCTGCGCGCCGCTCATGCGCCAGTACGGCTTCGCCTGGCCCGACCGCATGCGCTGCGAGCGGCTGCCGGAGCAGGGCAACCCCGACACGCTGTGCATGGACTACAACCGCACCGACCTCACCACGGCCGCGCCCAGCCCGCCGCGCCGCCTGCCGCCGCCGCCGCCCGGCGAGCAGCCGCCCTCGGGCAGCGGCCACGGCCGCCCGCCGGGGGCCAGGCCCCCGCACCGCGGCGGCGGCAGGGGCGGTGGCGGTGGGGACGCGGCGGCGCCCCCCGCTCGCGGCGGCGGCGGCGGCGGCGGCGGGAGGGTGCGGCCCCCTGGCGGCGGCGCGGCTCCCTGCGAGCCCGGGTGCCAGTGCCGCGCGCCCATGGTGAGCGTGTCCAGCGAGCGCCACCCGCTCTACAACCGCGTCAAGACAGGCCAGATCGCCAACTGCGCGCTGCCGTGCCACAACCCCTTCTTCAGCCAGGACGAGCGCGCCTTCACCGTGTTCTGGATCGGCCTGTGGTCGGTGCTCTGCTTCGTGTCCACCTTCGCCACCGTCTCCACCTTCCTCATCGACATGGAGCGCTTCAAGTACCCGGAGCGGCCCATCATCTTCCTCTCGGCCTGCTACCTCTTCGTGTCGGTGGGCTACCTGGTGCGCCTGGTGGCGGGCCACGAGAAGGTGGCGTGCAGCGGCGGCGCGCCGGGCGCGGGGGGAGCGGGGGGCGCGGGCGGCGCGGCGGCGGGAGCGGGCGCGGCGGGCGCAGGCGCGGGCGGCCCGGGCGGGCGCGGCGAGTACGAGGAGCTGGGCGCGGTGGAGCAGCACGTGCGCTACGAGACCACGGGCCCCGCGCTGTGCACCGTGGTCTTCCTGCTGGTGTACTTCTTCGGCATGGCCAGCTCCATCTGGTGGGTGATCCTGTCGCTCACGTGGTTCCTGGCGGCCGGCATGAAGTGGGGCAACGAAGCCATCGCCGGCTACTCGCAGTACTTCCACCTGGCCGCGTGGCTCGTGCCCAGCGTCAAGTCCATCGCGGTGCTGGCGCTCAGCTCGGTGGACGGCGACCCGGTGGCGGGCATCTGCTACGTGGGCAACCAGAGCCTGGACAACCTGCGCGGCTTCGTGCTGGCGCCGCTGGTCATCTACCTCTTCATCGGCACCATGTTCCTGCTGGCCGGCTTCGTGTCGCTCTTCCGCATCCGCTCGGTCATCAAGCAGCAGGACGGCCCCACCAAGACGCACAAGCTGGAGAAGCTGATGATCCGCCTGGGCCTGTTCACCGTGCTCTACACCGTGCCTGCCGCGGTGGTGGTCGCCTGCCTCTTTTACGAGCAGCACAACCGCCCGCGCTGGGAAGCCACGCACAACTGCCCGTGCCTGCGGGACCTGCAGCCCGACCAGGCGCGCAGGCCCGACTACGCCGTCTTCATGCTCAAGTACTTCATGTGCCTGGTGGTGGGCATCACCTCGGGCGTGTGGGTCTGGTCCGGCAAGACGCTGGAGTCCTGGCGCTCGCTGTGCACCCGCTGCTGCTGGGCCAGCAAGGGCGCCGCGGGGGGCGGGGGCGCGGGCGCCACGGCCGCGGGGGGCGGCGGCGGGCCAGGGGGCGGCGGCGCCGGGGGTCCCGGCGGCGGCGGGGGCTCCCTCTACAGCGACGTCAGCACCGGCCTGACGTGGCGGTCTGGCACGGCCAGCTCCGTGTCTTATCCAAAGCAGATGCCATTGTCACAGGTCTGAGCGGAGGGGAGGGGTGGGAAGGGGGGCGAGGAGACCAGTGCAGCGAAGGGACACTCGACGAGCTGAGGTTCCCACCCCTTCACAGTGTTGATTGCTATTAGCATGATAATGAACTCTTAATGGTATCCATTAGCTGGGACTTAAAAGACTCACTTAGAACAAAGTACCTGGCATTGAAGCCTCCCAGACCCAGCCCCTTTTCCTCCATTGATGTGCGGGAAGCTCCTCCCGCCACGTGTTAATTTCTGTTGGCTGAGAGGGTGGACTCTGCGGCGTTTCCAGAACCCGAGGCTTGGAGCCCTCCCTGGCTGCACTTGGCTGGGTTTGCAGTCAGATACACAGATTTCACCTGGGAGAACCTCTTTTTCTCCCTCGACTCTCCTACGTAAACCCCTAACTTACCTTGGAGGAGGGGTGACCGCGACCTGACGGGATTGCACGGTTTGGGTATTCTTAATGACCAGGCAGATGCCTTAAGTAAACAAACAAGAAATGTCTTAATTATACACCCCAAGTAAATACGGGTTTCTTACATTAGACGATGTATTTATATAATTATTTGTTAAATTGTACAAAATGTGTAAAATATGTATATATCCAAAGATATACAGTGTGTACATTTTTTTGTAAAAAGTTTAGAGGCTTACCCCTGTAAGAACAGATATAAGTATTCTATTTTGTCAATAAAATGACTTTTGATAAATGATTTAACCATTGCCCTCTCCCCCGCCTCTTCTGAGCTGTCACCTTTAAAGTGCTTGCTAAGGACGCATGGGGAAAATGGACATTTTCTGGCTTGTCATTCTGTACATGACCTCAGGCATGGAGAAAATTACTTGTTAAACTCTAGTTCTTAAGTTGTTAACCAAGTAAATATCATTGTTGAACTGAAATCAAAATCGAGTTTTTGCACCTTCCCGAAAGACGGTGTTTTTCATGGGAGCACTGTTCTGATCCATGGATAACAACTCTCACCTTAGTGGATGTAAATGGAACTTCTGCAAGGCAGTCACTCCCCTTAGGCCTTGTTATTTATCCCGCATGGTATCACTAAAGGTTTCAAAACCCTGCATTCATTTCTGGAGTCCGTGATTTTGAAGGCACCTGGTGTTCCAGGGACGGAACGCATGGCTGAGGTGTAGAGGTTAATGTTTTAAACCATAGCTCACCCTTTACAGTAGAAGTCACTTGACAATCTGGTAGGGGAGCAGGCGCTCTTTAATGGATTAAACTAACGGGTTAACATCTTAATAACCTTCAATGCTTGTGTATACCAAATGTGCTGCTTTTCCTAGAGAAAAAAGCTATTGTTCCTCTGTCAAGACTAAGCTAATTTATTTGAGCAGAAGGCTGTTGAATTAGCAGAAGAATGCTCCAGCAATTGTTGAACTTTTTACCTGTCTGCCCAGTGGCTCAGCACATCATTCCTTTAAGAGGAGCTAAATGAATAGGGTTAATCTGTAGGGAACTTGGTCTTTTGAGTTTGGAAAACTTTGATCTTTTCTCCTCTGCAAATGTGCTGTATAGTCTGAAGTTTCTTTCCCTGCTGCCCGTCTCCTCTTAGTGCAGACCAATTGGCCACCGCGGAGCCTTAAAGTTCTTCCATTAAAGGGATGTGGGACTTTTACTTTAAAAAGGAGAGAGAGCGCGGGAGAGGAAGACTTGTAACAGTTAGTGAAGACCGGAGGCACAAGTGCTCAGCCTTTTAAACAGCTTTTCCCGGCATTGTTAGCCAGCCTGCAGGCAGCTAGGCATGGGTTGAAGCTTTATAGAAAAGGGCTCTGAATGCCCCACAGGTGGTCTGCGCACATAATCCCCCAATTTAAAGCGTTTTCCTTTGCTGGACAATTGCATTACAAAACTCCCTTCTTTTTCGCTCCTAATTGAACCAATGAACTATTATAAACTACAAGTTTTTCTTTAAAAAAAAAAAAAAAAAATCGCCAGTGCCTAAATTCTATTGACTAAATTCTAGCAAGTTTTCCGAACTGAACCTTTTAAGGCACCGGAAGTAAAAGCTGCTTCACCAGACGTTTCTGTTTTGCGGATATTTTTATTCCTTATGCTTGTTATTTTCTGACAGATTAGCAATAATTTAAAAGTAATTGGTAAGGTTGTGTGTGAGTTCTGAAAAGATAGCCCCAGGTCCCTTATTAAGCTGTCAATCAAGATGAGAAATGCTCAGCTACCCTGCTAATGATGGGCCATCAATCATTACGGGATGGGAGGGGCTTTGTTCTGCCCATCCTGCTGAAACGTTTGTTCTCCTTACTTTACCTGTAGGAATCTTTAGTGGTTAAAAACATTTTTGATAGACTAGACACTACTTCCTCGACCCATCTTTCTCATGTAAGAGGCTTTGCAGAAGAGTTCCATGGGGGTAACGTTTTGCAGATCCTTTTCAGAGTCAGTCTCGCTGTTAGGTTAGATATGCAGTTAGAACCCTGCTTTAGCTAACGTGCCCATCTTGTTTTTTAAAGCCAGAGACATTGTAAAAATGTTCACCTCTCCAATAGTTTGACTTATTAAAGAATTACTGTTTGTAACTTAGGTACCTATCAGTGGCCTACATCTAACCTACTTGGTAACTCATGTACTGCAGTGTACATACACCAACTGTAAACTTTATATATTCAGTTATAAAGTGGAATTATGAGGGCAGGTCCCAAAGTCTTTACCGCATCTGCAGGATGGGGAGAAAGCCACAAGTCACCAGTTAGCATGTCGGCTTTCTCAGGTAGCAGAATTCTCATGACTGACGCATTTTCAACTGTATGACACAGTGGGAAAATGTGCAACTTTGAAGCTTTTTACCTTATTCTTTACTATATCGTTATAAAATGCTATATTTTATAACTCAATATGGCTCTCAGTGTGTTCAATCTAAGCGAGCTTATTTGACGAACCCAATTTAAATTCTGAGGACAGTTTTCAGTGAAAAGACCTGCATCTATAATCACTAGACACTGATTTTAGAGAATGGTGTTAAGACGTAAGTGCTGGTTCTTTGCCTTCGAAGCTATAACTTTAGTTGCATATTTGCCAATACTCAGATGGTGTCTACTAAGGGAATAAAACCCCAAAATTGATTTTAAGGTGGAAGAAAGAAGAGTACATGGCAAATTGCATTAGACCAATGAATACCCACCTGTGCTACACAGGTGTGTCTTTAATAACTACATAAAACGTGTTCGCTTTTGAAAATCTTGTCAAATTATTGGGAGTTGGGTTGACGTGGTTGCTGTGTGGCTAGAAGATCAAGGTCAAATCTAACATGATTAAAACCATTAGTAAAGCCAAAGCTTGTTAAATTTGCTTGTGGGAGAAGTTATGCAAAACACTTTCTTTTTGCTTTATAATAAATGCAATTTGAAAGTACCATGAAACAGAAGGGAAAAGTTTATAAGATAAGTGTAGGGAGCAAAGGATGCCACATGACACTTCCTGCACCTGCGCTGACCTCATGGCAAGTGCCTGTGATTCTTCAGAGTTGGGGCAGAGAGTGAGATTGTCTTGCCAAAAGAAAACCAGGAGTTGCAGAGCACACGGTGCAATTTAAAGCGTAGGTGCAAACGTTCTGTTGAGTTGGGCAAAAAGCAAATCAGTGCAAAGATCAGTCGCGTTCCACGTTTGATACTATACTGCCATCTTGTGGTAACACAGGGTCCCAGAACCAGGAAGCTAAGGAGGTTTCTTCATTCAATTCATTCATTCAAAAACAGTACACAGTGTGCTAGCCCAGGCACGTGCACAGCCTCCACCCAGAGGACCTGCAAACATTTTATACCCATAAGCTCGAATCCTTTCTATGAAGCACTCCAAAATTTCTCAGTGCTCACTGAAGTTTAAGACCCCACAAGACATCCCGCCATGCAGTAAGATTACTTTTATTAACTTCAATTGCATTAAGTCCTCCATATAACTTTCATGGAAGAAAGAATGAATAATAAAGCGTATTTTGAGGTGGGACGTGGTTGGCTTGCTTAATTAAATCCCGCTTTACAATTTCTCAAGTGGAGGTCAACCTCTGAGTCCAGGGATGCTCCTGAGTGCTGTACATGAGTGCTGTTAGGGTGAGCAAGACCAGGCCGTCCCTCATTTTACCTAGCCAGGTAATCACGGAAACATACCAAGAAGAAGGAAACTTCACTGGAATACAAGGTCGGCCAGAGGGTGGAAAGGGGAGCATCTGCGCTGGAACACGAGCCCTCTGGGAGGGAGATGACACAGCACTGCGGTGTGGGAAGAGCAGGCTCTTAAGGATGAGCGGGACCGGGCGCCGTGGATCGCGCCTATGATCCCAGCACTTTGGGAGGTCGAAGCAGGCAGATCACCTGAGGTCAGGAGTTCGAGACCAGCCTGGCCAACATGCTGAAACCCTGCCTCTACTGAAAATACAAAAATTAGCCGTGCATGATGCCGGGCACCTGTAATCCAAGTTACTTGAGGCTGAGGCAGGAATTGCTGGAACCAGGCAGCAGAGGTTGCACTGAGCCAAGATTACACCACTGCACTCCAGCCTGGGTTACAGAGCAAAACTCTGCCTCAAAAAAAAAAAAAGGATGAGGAGAGAAACGAGGTTTCTGACTGGGGGTGGGAGGGAAGGAGGAGGTCAGTGGCCAAGGACCACGTAAGACCTTGGAGGACTTCTGGAGTTGAGAGGCCCCACGTTGCTGCCCATGGACAAGGAGTAGAGGCAAAGCCCTGTGGCGTTACGGAAATGTGGAATCTCAGGTCTTTCTTCCTCAATCCGAAGCTGCATTTTAACAAGATCCCCAGGCTTCACATGCTCACTGGAGGATAGGAAGGTCTAGCACACGGTCCCTCATTTCACTGGTTAGAAAACAAGCCGGTAACAACTGTGCTTACTGAACATCACACAGTCACGAGCACAGCTGGGCCTAGAAGCCACCAAGCCCGCTCGTCACTCCTGTGTCTGTAGGTCTTTCCCGGCTGTCCCGCTCTTTGTGTAAACCTCTGAGGCCACCAAAAGCTACATTCAGGCTGGGCGTGGTGGCTCACACCTGTAATCCCAACACTTTGGGAGGCTGAGAACGGAGGATCACCAGAGGCCAGGAGTGGAAGACAAGCTTGGGTAATCTAATGAGACTCCATCTGTGTAAAAAGTAAAAAGCCAGGTGTGGTGGCGCATGCCTGTAGTCCCTCGGGAGGCTGAGGCAGGAGGATCACTGGAGTCCAAGAGTTCGAGGCTGCAGTAAGCAATGAATGTGCTACTGTGCCCCA
This sequence comes from Plecturocebus donacophilus, assembly GCA_004027715.1. Classification (NCBI taxonomy): domain Eukaryota; kingdom Metazoa; phylum Chordata; class Mammalia; order Primates; family Pitheciidae; genus Plecturocebus; species Plecturocebus donacophilus. Next base: position 14,950 of record PVKP010041016.1, read on the forward strand.
GCAGAAGCAATAGAGGAAGAGCATATCTCAAAATGTGTTCATAGCTGGTACAGCAAGTTACCAGGGCTGTGCTTACCTGGTTACAGAATCACAGTGGAGTTTCCCCACGTTTGCTGGTCACGACACAGGTTCTGTGAATGCCCAGCCTGCAGAGGTGAGAGGAGCACTGTGGAAAGGCTTCCTCTTGGGCCCCTGGGCCAACTTGGGCCAGCGCACCTGCTTTTGGGTGTCTGCAGCCACAGTACTCCAATAGATTCCATAATTAAGAGTCTGCGCTCTGGCTTAGTGAGAAGGCACGGTGACTGGGTTCTGTGTCCCACCCTAATATGGTTTTGAATCGTAATCCCATGTCAAGGGAGGGACCTAGTGTGGTGACTGGGTCATGGGGGCACATTTCCCCCTTGATGTTCCATTCCGACAGTGAGTGAGTTTTCAAGCGGTCTTGTTTGAGAATGTCTGGCATTTTCCCCCCTCCCTCCCTCCCTCCCTCTCTGTCTCTCTCTCTCTCTCTCTTTCTCTCTCGCCCTCCTGTGCCCCTGTAAGATGTCCTGCTTCCCTTTCACCTTCCACCATGATTATAAGTTTCCTGAGGTCTCCCCGGCAGTGCAGAGCTGTGAGTCAATTACACCTTTTTCCTTTATCAATGACCCAGTCTCAGGGAGTATCTTTATAGCAGTGTAAGAATGGACTAATAGAGGGAGGGAGGGAGGACGGGCTTCTGTTACTGGTAGAGTTCACATGGGGATAGGGACCAGATGCGGAATGTGTTGACCCTGGCCGGCAGAGGCCTGAGGGCCCTTCAGGGAGAGCCTGGCCTGGGCCAGGGAGGAGGAGAAACAGCAGAACCACTGTGCAGTGAAGGTCAGCGCAGGGATCAGGGAGAGTCAAGGGCTTAGAGAACCCAGGAGAGCATCCCAGAAATCTTGGCAATTGACAGAGCAACCGAGGAAGAGCGTGGCTGGCCTGGTGGACTCATGCCACAGGCTGTGCCTGGGCAGGGCTAAGAGCATGGGTGGCACCTGAAAAGCTCAGTCGGTAGCCAGAGAAAGGCAGAAGGAAAGAATCGCCCAGGGCAAAAGGCAAACTTAGGATCAATGTTAGTGAAACAACCCAATTTGGATGGCTTCCGAAGTCTGGGGCACAGCCATTCTTCACAGGGGACAAACGCACACATTTATAACACCACCATGTTTGTCACTCAGGTGAATCATACACTGATTTAAATGAGAAAATCAATTTCCAACATTTTCGCCTCCTAACAAGCCCATTTTTAATTAACCAGTGCTCCAGCAGTGGTTCTCACCCCACTTGCATGTTAGAAGCACTTGAGGTTTTTTGTTTATCATAACCGATGCCCATGCTGCACCCCAGACCAACAGAATCAGAATTTTGGGGGGTACCAGCTGAGAGTTCAAAGTTTTCTAAAACTCTCCCAGGCAATCCCCATGTGCAGCCAGAGGTGAAAACCAGTGGATGTAACTGAATGTGGTATTATCATCTAAAGTGAAATAGAGATAGAGATAGAGATATGTAGATATTTTTATAGATATATAGACAGACATATATCCCTAAATATATCTATAAGATATATATGCCTATATATCTATGTGTCTTGACATATATATCTATATAAATGTTTATATGCCTATATCTACATGGATATAAAGAAAGGTTATAGACATATATATCTATATTTATATATAGATACAGATATATAGACATATAAACATATATATCTATGTAGATATACAGAAATAGAAATTAGCTAAGCAAAGTAGCCATTGTCATCTAACTTGACTACTTTAAACAAAAGCAGTGATTTTTTCTTTTTGTCACCCTGAGAGGTATTTGGGAGATGACAGCAGTGCCCTCACCTGGTCCAAACAAAGAACTTCTCACTACACAGTTTTCGATAACTGCTTTTTCACCTATAAGGAAATAACAAAGAATTGTGTGCACATAGGGTATTAGTCTATTAAATTAGAAATTAAACCCAACCTGTGAAGTTAGGAGGAACCAATCAGGTCAATGTGTTAGTTAGTAAAGATATTAAAATGTTATCTTCCTACCAAAATGGCACCTGCACTCACATGCGTATTGTAGCTCTATTCACAATAGCAGAGACATAGAGCCAACCTAGGTACCCATCATCAGTGGACTGGATTTTTTAAATGTAATTTGCTATACACCATGGAATACTATGCAACCATAAAAAAGAAGTCCCTTACAGCAACATGGATGCAGCCAGAGGCCATTATCCTACGTGAATTAACACCGGAACAGAAAGCCAAACACCAGGTGTTCTCACCTCTAAGGGGGAACGACGCCTTGGCTACACATGGACATAAAGATGGGCATTGGAGACACTGGGGGCTCCGAACGGCGGGAGCGAAAGTGGAAGCCGAGGTGAAAGTTTTCTGCTGGGATTTATGTTCACTATTTGGGTGATCAGTTCAGTAGAAGCTTAAACCTCAGTATCACACAATACATCCATGTAAGAAACCGGCACATGTATTCCCTGAATCTGAAAAATGAAATAAAACGTTCTCTTCTTGTTCAGGAGATGTTTACTCATTGAGACCAACTTGGCTGGAAATGAAAGCTCAGTCTGTAGTGACCAAAGACAGGCCTGACTTTCTAAGACCGGGTGCAGGTCATGTTTTAGCCCAGGAAGCAAGGGTCAAACCAACAGTGGGTCAGGGGAATCCCGAACGCGTGTCCGTAGGTGCATCTTCACCTCACTTCTTCCAGAGAAACCTGATAGTGCCTTACCTCATGCTGGAACATTGCTCAAGTTGTAGAATTACAGGATAGCATTCATTTGGTCCAGAAACCCCCTCTGTCTCCGGGTACCATGTAAGGAGTTTTGAGTCCTTAACAAAGCCCCAGAAAATGAGATCCAGTTTCCCAAGTAAGTGTAGAGGTTTTCCTGATTCTGGGTGATGTGTATGATTTGAGAGCTTCACCGCTACATTCATCACTATTCTATGAGAAAAAGCCAACGTTGAGGGTCACAGGTTAAACCCACAGCGGGGATGCCAACTTTGCACAGTAACACCAAAAAAGCACTTCTTGGCCATACTCAGTATGAACTGAAAAGAAGCTAGGAACTTAAGCATTCTGGAAAATAGCTCTTCATAAACACTATATTAACTTAATTAACTTAGAAAATCTCCAGCAAGTTGCAGAAAGCCAGTAAAAAGGAAAGGTTCAGAGAGCAGACTCAACCCCACTGCCTGGCTCCTTTAGTGAATGAGTTACTCAGCCTCTGTCTTCCTCAGTTTCCTCCTCTGTAAAATAGGAGTAAGGACAGTATCTATTTTATAGGATTGTTGTAAGGATTAACTTCCAGTACAGATAAAATGCAAAGAACAGTGCCTTCCCAGATGAATAAGTGCCAGGTGCCATCAATAAAGAGTTTGTTTTATTGGGCCAGGCACGGTGGTTCACGCTTGTAATCCTAGCACTTTGGAAGGTCAAGGCGGATTAATCACTTAAGGCCAGGAGTTCAAGACCAGCCTGGCCAATATGGCGAAACCCTGTCTCCACTAAAAAAACAAAAAAAAATTAGCCGGGCATGGCGGTGCATGCCTGTAATCCCAGCTACTCAGGAGGGTGAGGCAGGAGAATTGCTTGAACCTGGGAGGCAGAGGTTTCAGTGAGCAGAGATGGTGCCACTACATTCCAGCCTGGGCAACAGAGTGAGACTCATCTCAAAAAAAAATGTTTTATTGTATTAAATAAAAATGTTTCCGAGAGAGATCCAAGATGGCCGACTAACAACAGCTCAGGAATGTAGCTCCCAGTGAAAGCGCAGAGAACGAGTGGAAGCCGCACTTTCCGACGAGTTTTTGTTGCCCACAGACCGGGAGATTCCCGGCGGAGAAGCCACGCGGGTCACCGGCACGACTCTTTTGGCCGGCGCGGCTGTTTTGCCGGCACCCAGCGCGGCGCTTCCCAGTGCGGAGTATACGGGACGGACGGGCTCGGCTGGTCCCATCCCCACAAGGAAAACATCAATTGGAAGCGCTGAGGACGGAGAGTTTCACAGCGGGCGCAGCGAACCCGGGAAGAGGGGAACCGGCGTCCGCCAAAGGAAAACTAA
>PVKP010041017.1:0-19036 GCA_004027715.1 Plecturocebus donacophilus
ACCACACAGATGGGCACCCCACAGATAATCACCCCACAGACAGGCACCCCACAGATACCCCATAGGCAGACACCCCACAGATGGGCACCCCACAGGCAGACACCCCATAGATGATCACCCCACAGACGATCACCCTACAGACACCCCACAATCACCCCATAGATGGGCACCCCAGAGACAAATATCCCACAGACAGATACCACACAGACGGGCACCCCACAGACACCTCACAGATGGGCACCCCACAGATAATCACCCCACAGACAGGCACCCACAGATACCCTACAGGCAGACACACCACAGGTGGGCACCCCACAGACAGGCACCCCACAGACAGGCACCCCACAGACGGTCACCCACAGACGGACACCACACAGACAAGTACCCTACAGATGATCACACCACAAACACCTGACAGACGATCACCCCACAGACGGTCATCCCACAGATGACCACCCCATAGACAGGCACCCCACAGGTGGGCACCTCACAGACGGGCACAGACCTTCACCCCAGACACCCCACAGACGGTCATCCCACAGATGACCACCCCACAAACAGGTACCCAACACATGATCACCCCACAGATGATTATCCCACAGTCAGACAACCCACAGACACTACACAAGCAGTCACCTCACAGACAGGTACCCCCACAGATGGGCACCCCACAGACGGCACCCCACAGATGGACAGCCCACAATAACCTCACAGATGGGCACACCACAGAGGGGTACCCCACAGACGATAACCCCACAGACACCGCACAGACGGGCACCCCACAGATGATCACCCCACAGACAGACACCCCACAGATGGCACCCCACAATAACCTCACAGATGGGCACACCACAGGGGGCACCCCACAGATGATCACCCCACGGACAGACACCCCACAGACGGGCACCACCACTCTTTACCTTATCTCAGCATTGGGTCCAAAGAAGCGATGCGTGGACACGGTGGCATCGGGCCGCACGCTGCAGTACTCAAGCAGGGGCAGGAGGACTGTGGGAGAAGCAGAGGCTCTGTGGGACCCCTCAGCCCACAGCCCAGCGATTCCCAGCCCCCAAGGTGGTAAGGGACACGGTAAGGTCTTTGTCACAGATGCAGCTGAGTGCTTTCAGATGGAGGAGCCTGTAGGGTCAGCGGCTTGCTTCTGGCTGGCACTCTTGAGTTGCTGCTGCTGGGGCACCCAGGGTCTGAGGCGGGGGTCTCCTCACACCAGCCCCCAGGAGCCTCCCAGTACCCTCATCTGCATCTGAGGAAGACTCACGCACCACCCTCCACACATGTGGGGCTGGATGTTCTAATCACAAAGTCCAGACCCCATGGCAGCCTGGTGGGAGCAGAGGCCACCTGTGCCCAGTGGAAGAGCTAGCACCACAGGGCCGGGTTGAGGTCTGAGGCTGCCATGTAGGGGCATGGGCCCCCAGGGCAGAGCCTGTCCCACCCATGCCTGCAGGGATCTCCAGTGCTCTGGGATAAGCGGTGGCGGCTTCTTGGGAGCCTGCCTGCCTGCCTTTGAAGCAGGTGCTGACTCTACAGCTTGTAAGACAGCAGCACAGCTCTGCCACACAGCACACGACCTCCCAGCCCTGTTCCCGGAGACGGCTGCACTGGTGGAGCACGGCACATGGCCTCCACCCTGTTCGCAGACACCGTTACACTGCGGAACTCGGCACAAGGGCAGTGGACAAAGAGGTGGATAAAGGTGCTTCTTAGGCATCGGAGATGAAGCTTTTGGGGTCAGCGAGCAGACCGAGGGCTGGCCAGGCCCCTCTGGTGGGCACATTTCTCTGCCTGTGCTGGAAGCTGCCCAAACCCATGCCGTGGGCTTCCCTGGGGCCCAGACAAAGCCCAGGAAATCCACAGAACCAGTGAAACCCTACGGCTTCCAGGACGTGCTACAGAAGGTGAGTGGTCATGTCACGTGTCACATCAGCTACATGCAAAAACCCTCAGCCCCCACAGCCCCTCAGAGGAGCCTCGTCTTAAAGAGAGAGGTCACGCATGCTGTCCGGCAGGGGTCAGCCCCACTGTGCCCGCACCATGTGTGTGGATAGAGACCATCCGGACGCAGTCAGGGCTCAGGGGCTGTGCAGGCTGAGTCTGTCTGAGCAGGACTGGCCCCTGCTGCACATCCCAGCACGGTGCTCAGCACAACCCTCTCCGCCATGCCTCCGGCACCTCCGACCCCTTCCTCTGCTTGGTTCTCCTCCCCAGCACTGACACAATCCGTGCCCGGCACCTCCCAGCCAGTCCCGTCTCTGCACCCTACAACACTGCCCCACAGGGTAGGATGTCTGCCACCTCCTCGTGCCTGGCATGGCACGCAGCAGGTTCCCAGATGAACCGATCATCTTTCAAGTTTGGTAGGGCAAGTGTGCAGACCCCACCAAAGAATGTATGTTTCTGAAGGTGTAGGGGAGGTCAGGGACCTGGCCTCCACCACCAGGAACAGCAGCCCCCACCGCCATGGCTGACAGGACAGACCCCACCCCAGCGAGACACGGCACCCACCTCCAGGGAACATGGTGAGCGCCTGCTGTATCAAGAGCGAGGCCTTCTCCCTGGCAGAGCTCTGCTCGTGCTCAGGGAGGTCTGTCTGCTGGCTCAGCAAGAAATACGCCAGTGGAACAGAGAAGGCAAAATTTGGGAGCTGCGACAGGTTCCGATGAGCCTACAAGAGACACAGAAACAGAGTGGAGCCTCAAGTCATAAAGACAAAGCATATGAGGTGGCAGATGCTCCAATGCCACCACGAGCCCTGCCAGGAGTAGGGAGATTCTGCTGGCAATGCTACGGCCTCTTCTCAACTTAGCATAAGGATAACTTACACACCCACCTGGGGGAATTTCCACATGCAGAAGAGAGGACGTGGGGGGCTGAGGAGTCACGGAGTGTGAGTGAGGGGCTACAGGGAGGGCCCCACCTGCCACAGGGGCTCCTCTTCGAAGCTGAGCAGTCAGTGCTCTCAATGTGGAAAATGCACAAAGCACGAACCGGCAGACGAGAGCCATCTACCACTGTGTGAGCACGTCTGCCTTTCCCAGCAGACGCCACATACCTCAGATATGCGACTCGCTGCCTTTTTTTCTATCAAAATGGGATCACAGACTCAGTTTTTGACCTTAAACACCATCATCCACATCTCCTGTGGCCCCATTTTGGGGGATTCCCTGAGTTTCCCTGCACCTACATTTTTGTGAGATCCAGGGATTTCTATAAACCACACTCCTGGAGGTGAGATTTCCTGGCCGATTATGCCAAATGCTAAACAATTCAAAGTAATTTACCCACTTTGATTAGGCACAACCATATGCTACGAAAAAATTCAACACAGAAACAGAGAAGGTGCCATTGCCTGCTCCCGGCCCTGGGCCCTGCTGGACGTCAGCATGACAGAGTCTCATGTGTCCTTCCAGGTAAGTGGCACCCAGAGGAACATAATGGGAGCCTAGGGGTCAGTTTAAATTTTCTAGGAGCTGCGTTAAAGAGAAAACAGGTGAAATTAACTTTAATACATTATACCTAACCCAATACAACTAAATTATCACTCCAACGCGTGTCTGTGACTGGTGGCAGAGTTCGGGTCTCTCCTGCTGTGCAGTCGCTCCCCTGGGACAGGGTGTGCTGGGGGCAACCCTCCCTTTGCCTCTCGGCTGTCTCCTGTCCCGCCCACGAGGAGCTCAGGTGCTGCCACTTTCTCATCACCAGCGCCACCATCCTGGCAGGCAGGTGTACACGCATTCAAGGATCTGACATAAGGCTGCTGTGCAGTCCCTAGGAAAACGAGATTCCACTCCACAGAGGCTCGAGGGAGACAAAAAAGGCAGGAGGATGTGGTTCTATTCTCAAGCAATTACCATTTCATCCCCAAATCGTCCCTTGAGCACACAGACACCAAGCCAGGAAAACAGAAGGAGAAGCAGATGTCTGTCCACCCAGGGACCCACCAGGATGCCACCTACCTCCCACTCCTGGAAGAGGCGGATCAGGTACTCATAGTTCCGGGCCCGTAAGGACAGGTGGTCGATGAGCAGCAGCATGCAGAGGGGGTCCTCATCTGGCTCGAGACTTCCGGAGGCAGCGCAGGAAGCACAGCAAAGGAGAACGGGGCGCCATCAGGCCGGGAGTAGGCCGGAGGCAGAGTGAAGAACGGGGTGCCATCAGGCCAGGAGTAGTGAAGAAGCAGAGCAGGGAGCAGAGTGAAGGAGAACGGGGCGCCATCAGGCAGGGAATGGGCCTGCAGCCAAGGCGGGAGCTTGGGCAGGCATGGTGGAGCAGCCACTCACCTCAGGATGAGCTTGCAGTACTCCAGTGCAGTGCGTGGGCAGCCTCGCTTCTCCAGGAAGCTCATCTGCTTATAGAGGGCCAGGTAGAAGCTCCTAGATCCACAACAGTTCCACATGAATTAGAGCGACACAAAGCAGAATGCCCTGTGGACAGTGCTGCAGCCAGCACCCGCTCCACCCTGCCCTCCACGCAGTGCCGAGGGTGCCATTCTGCTCTCTGGGTTCTGCTGGCATTTCCTACGTGGCCAGCACACAGAGATCTGTGTCTGGAGAGGAGGTGAGCACTCTCCTTGTCCTTTACAGAGCTACACGCGAATTTGCATACTGAAAATCAAACCTCTTTGAAATCTTTATCTTGTTTTTTGTTGACTATTTATAATTTAAGGGGAGAGAGTAAAAATCTCCTGTTACAATTCTGGCAAATTAGATTTTAATTTATTCTCCAGTCTCAGCAGTCGCTCACAGCACTCAGGCTGGACACATGGAGCCTGTGACTTCTGCATGCAGGTCCTGGTGGGCTGCTACTTCTGCCAAAAGCCCACTGTCCCTTTCATGCCTAGAAACATTAGTATTTTATAATCTACTTCAAAGTATGAATAATTTCACTGGAAGAGACAAAACTAACATAAAGAAAACCAGGCCGGGTGTGGTGGCTCACACCTATAATCCCAGCACTTTGGGAGGCTGAGGTAGGCGGATCACGAGGTCAAGAGATGGAGACCATCCTGGCCAAGACAGTGAAACCCCGTCTCCAATAAAAATACAAAAATCAGCCAGGTACAGGTGGTGGGCGCCTGTAATCCCAGCTACTTGGGAGGTTAAGGCAGGAGAACTGCTTGAACCCAGGAGGCGGAGGATGGAGTGAGCCAAGATCATGTCACTGTACTTCAGCCTGGTGAAAGAGCAAGACTCCATCTCAAGAAAAAAAAAGAAAAGCAGTGGAGGAAATTGAGCCCCAGCACACAATGTGGACAATCTGTGCAGCAGGGGTGGATGGACCTTGGCTTACCAGGAGGGCTGCGAGGGTAGGAGTGCATCGCACACTGGAGACACCCACCCAGGGTGGCCAGAGAAACCAGGCACTGCACACAGGAGGGTCACAACAGTGGACAGGCTGGTCCACACAAAGGACACACAGGACAGTGGACAGAGGCTGGTCCACAAATAGGACACACAGGACAGTGGACAGAGGCTGGTCCACACACAGGACAGCCAGGACAGTGGACAGAGGCTGGTCCACACACAGGACACACACGACAGTAGACAGAGGCTGATCCACACACAGGACACACACGACAGTAGACAGAGGCTGATCCACACACAGGACACACAGGACAGTGGACAGAGGCTGGTCCACAAACAGGACACACCGGACAGTAGACAGAGGCTGGTCCACACACAGGACACACAGGACAGTGGACAGAGGCTGGTCCACACACAGGACACACACGACAGTGGACAGAGGCTGGTCCACACACAGGACACACAGGACAGTGGACAGAGCCTGGTCCACACACAGGACACACAGGACAGTGGACAGAGCCTGGTCCACACACAGGACACATAGGACAGTGGACAGAGGCTGGTCTTCGCCACAAGTGCCCACAGGAGAGGCTGCGGGAGGGCCTGGTGGGAGTCAGTCCAGGTCTGACCAGTGAGGGCTGATGCCAGATGGATAGCCTTAGGGGCACAAGTTATCTGGAAGAAGAGAGTGCCACACGTGTGGCCGCTCAGGGCAGTGGAGCGAGCCTCAGGCTGACTCTGAGCTGTTCACTGATTGAAGGTCAAACCTGTGAAGCCTTCGGAAGCTTCTATACTTGCCAGGGACAGGTTCTTCGGCCAAACATACAAGGAGACACAATTGCAGAGCCTATCGTGGGGATGTGGTTTGTCAGGCTCACCACTTTTTTTTTTTGAGACAAAGTCTTGCTCCGGTTCCCAGGCTGGAGTACAGTGGTGCGACCTCAGCTCACTGCAGCCTTGACCTCCTGGACTTGCTTGAGCGATACTCTCGCCTCAGCCTCTCAAGCAGCTGGGACCACAGGCACGTGTCACCAGGCCTAGGTCGTTTTTAAAATGTTCCGTAGAGACTGCATCTCGCCACGGTGCTCAGACTGGTTTTGACACCTGGGCTTAAGCAATCCTCTCACTTTGGCCTCCCAAAGTTCTGGGATTATAGGCATGAATCACTGTGCCCAGCCAGGCTCACTTCTAACACAAACAAATTTATTTTTCTGTTTATTTTTTAAGAGATGGAGGTCTCACTATGGTGCCCAGGTTGGACTTGAACTCCTGGGCTCAGCAGACCTCTCACCCCAACCTCCAGAGTAGCATCGGGCATATCCACAGACAAAGGTAAATCTGGGCTAAGCCAATCCAATCCCTCTATCCTTGAGCCCAGAGAGAGGAAGGCGGGTTACCCTGGGTCTGCGGGCCCTGGTTGAACCTGCTGGGCAGTCACGCACTGCCTGCAGCCCTGCCCCTGAACTCACTCGCAGGAGAAGGGAGGGGAGAGCTGCGAGCCCCCAGGCCAGCTGCGCTCACCTGTTCTCGGGTCTGCGGTAATCCAGCCGGCACGCCCCGCTGGTAAGGCTGAACAAGGGGTGGAATGCGCACTCCATACTGTACAGTGCTCTCTCTGCGGGCACAGAAACGCCAGGGGAGGGTGCTACGGCCACGCACAGCAACCATAGCCCCTCCTCTGTGATGCACAACAAGGAGACGTCTGGAAGGAAGATCACGAACCTAGAATCCTGGACACTTAGACGGCAGACATGACTCTGGGCATCCCAGATGCCACTCTGAGTTTATTTCAACCACAGAACTTGTGAGCTTGAGACAGAAACACCTTAAACACCACGAGGCACAACTGCTGCCACATCCTGGCGGAACCAGGCGTCCACGCATGCAGCACGAACGTGTCGCGTGCTGGCGGAGCCAGGCGCCCACGCGTGCAGCACGAACGTGTCGCGTGCTGGCGGAGCCAGGCGCCCACGCGTGCAGCACGAACGTGTCGCGTGCTGGCGGAGCCAGGCGCCCACGCGTGCAGCACGAACGTGTCGCGTCCTGGCGGAGCCAGGCGCCCACGCGTGCAGCACGAACGTGTCGCGTGCTGGCGGAGCCAGGCGTCCACGCGTGCAGCACGAACGTGTCGCGTGCTGGCGGAGCCAGGCGTCCACGCGTGCAGCACGAACGTGTCGCGTCCTGGCGGAGCCAGGCGTCCACGCGTGCAGCACAAATCTGTCACGTGCTGGCGGAACCAGGCGTCCACGCGTGCAGCACAAATCTGTCACGTGCTGGCGGAACCAGGCGTCCACGTGTGCAGCACAAATGCGTCTACATAAGACAAGCACATGCAAGCTCACATCAGCACTATTATTTACAATTGTCAAAAAGCGGAAACAGCCCAGACAGCAATCAACTAATGACGGATACAGAAAATGTGGTCTATCCACACAGTGAATTATTATTCAGCCATAAAAACGAATGAGGTTCTGATCCATGTTACAATGAGGATGAACCTTGGAAACGTTATGGTAAATAAAAGCCAGAAACAAAAGACCACATAGTATAAGATTCTGTTTATGAGACATGTACGGAACAGGCATATCCACAGGGCAGAAGGAAAACAGCAGTCCAGGGGCTGGGGGGCTTCTTTTGTGGGTAATGAAAATGATCTGAAATTGATCATGGTGTTGGTTGTACAACTCTGGCATATACTAAACACCAGCAAACTGTAACTTGTAATGGGTGCATTTTGTGCTCTGTAGGGAGCATCTCAATCAAGCTGTCATGGATGTCCTGGCAAAGACCGCGCACGCTCTGACATCTCAAACCACCACATCTGTCTCGATGGCTCAAGGTGCTCCCACAGCTGATGGGAACGGGGTAGGGAGGCCTCTGTCTTACCTACGAGATCTCGAGCCATCTCCTGATCCTCTTGAAAGCGGCAGGCATCGCTAAGCTGCAAGAGCGAGTCCACATGATACGGGCTAGTCTGGAGCAGGACCTACGAGAAGGGAGGACAGGCCTGGAGGAAAGCCATACGCAGCCTTCTTGGGGACGGATACCCAGCAAGGCACCAGCTCCCAGGCACACCTTTCTTTCAGGCATTTAAAACCAGGGGAGGCCAGACACAGTGGGTCTTGCTGGTAATCCCAGCACTTCGGGAGGCTGAGGTGGGAGGATCACCTGAGATCAGGAGTCCAAGATCAACCTGCCAGGCACAGTGGCTCTCGCCTATAATCTCAGCACTTTGGGAGGCTGAGGCAGGAGATTCACTTGAGGTCAGGAGTTCAAGACCAGCCTGGCCAACATGGCAAAACCTGGTCTCTACTAAAAATACAAAAATTAGCTGGGTGGGGTGGTGCATGCCTGTAATCCCAGTTACTCAGGAGGCTGAGGCAGGAGAATCGCTTGAACCCAGGCTGTGACTGCGCCAATGCACTCTAGCTTAGGTGAGAATGTGAGATTCCGACTCAAAAAAAAAAAAAACTGGAGGAAATTATTTCCAGGGGTGACAGTCACAACATCCTCCCAACTCACAATATGCTAGTTAATTATTGCTAAGCTGAACGAAGCAACTGACTTAAAGCAGGAACTCAAAACCTGACACACCCAGGCCAGGGGCTACCTAACTCCCCATTACGCCCCACGAATGAGGAATGGAAGCCAGCAGCCTGCTTTTCCCACAGGGAAGACGATGGTGAGCTCTCAAAAGCACCTTGCCCCCAACCACAGTCCTGAGGCGGCATGCACAGGGATGAGGGTGACCAGAGAGCATGGAGGATGACCTCCTTCTGCTTCTGAGGACAGGGTTGGTTAGGATCTCGGGACCCTGGGGCACCAAGCCTGGGGGTTTGTGAAGAGAGGACGCCGTCACTGACAGGTGGAAGGGCTGTCCAGGGGCAGGGAGTCTGAGCTGCTCCCCTGTGCTGATGGCAGCAGCAGGAAGCCCCCGAGTCCCAGGCCTGCGACCCACGGAAACGGTCTCGAGGAACGCGCAGTGACAGCAGAGCTCCAGACTCTCCCCAGAGTGTGGACAGATTTCACTTTGCCTAGAGCCTCTGAACACATCTCCCTCTGGTCAAGGGGCCTGACGGCCCTGCAGAGACAGACACCCTTCTGTGGGGAAGGGCGCGAGGCCGCACACCTCCCCCAGTCACCAGGGAAGGACATGGCCCTGCTCCTGTCGGGCTGCAAGGACCACGCACCACGATGTTGTTGGGCTCCATTGACTCCACAGCCACCAGGAACTTGTGCTGAGCCTGCTGGTACTCCTCACTGTGCTCAAACGCAAACAAGGACAGGCCTTTTTTCGATTCCAGCAGCCGCATGGACAGACCTGGGAGGGGAGAGTGCTCAGGGAGGGCATGCCGGGAGCAGAAACCGTGGGCGCCTTTGCAGGGTGCAGCAGCTCCAAGCACAGCACCCCATCCTGCTCAGGGAGGATGTGTCGGGAGCAGGGACAGTGGGCGCCTCTGCAGGGCACAGCAGCTCCAAGCACAGCCCCCCACTCTACTCAGGGAGGGTGTGCTGGGAGCAGGGACCATGGGCACCTCTGCAGGGTGCAACAGCCCCAAGCACAGCCCCTGACCCTGCTCAGGGAGGGTGTGCCGGGAGCAGGGACTGTGGGCACCTCTGTAGGGCGCAACAGCCCCCCACCATTGTGGTGTTCTTGACGAGGCCTCTGAAGTATCAACAAACTTGACCTGAGTGTGTACTTACGCATGTCAACCAGGTCCTGGTACCTTCCCAGAATACCCACCATCTGGTCTATACCAGCAGATGGTATCCTGTCTGCTTTAGTTTCCCCCCAGAACTCAGATACAACTCAAGCCTCACTGGCCTGGAGAGAGTGTCACGGACGAGGACACATACAGTCCACAGGTCACCAGATCCAACCAGGCCAAACCCCACCCCCAGACGAAGCCTGATTGGGGTGAATGTCCAGGGTGGCCGTGAAAAGGCAGGGGTGAAGTGCTGTGGTACAGATGGCCACAGCGCTTTAGAACCCATGGCCACCCTCTCTCTTTGCTCCTCATGTCTGACTTTGCTGTACAAGGCCCAGTTTTTTCTAATAAACCTTAAAAGCTCACCCTCCCAGGAACTCCATGGAACAGGAGCCCTGTAGTGACACCTTTGTGATGGCTCTGCCCAAGGCCTGAGTCCTGCAAGAACTCATGGAGCCCCTGTGTGCAGTGCTCAGGGGTTCCTGCTAGAAAGGGAAGGGGCCTGGGGGACACAAGATGCCACGAGCAATGGGGTTCACCCTCTGACAGCACAGGCCTCACTCCTAGATGCATCCTTACAGAATGCACAGCAACCTCTGGCACCTCCACAGACACAGGCACATGAGACGCAGGGCATGGGAGCCGTGGCCACACAGACAGCAGCAGCCATGGGCACAGCACAGTCACCATGGGCACATCACGGCTCCCTTCCCATGGGGCCATGCCTGCCATGGCCCGAGGGCCCCCACGGTGCAGCCACCGCAGAGTGGATGCTGGCGTGGAGGGCCTCGTAATGCTTTCCCACACCACGCAACCAAGCACGCCTACAGGGCACCTACATAGCACTCCATGCCTTTCTGCACTGCTGCAATTTATCTTTAAATCATGGGCACTTATTAGCTTGCAATATACAAAACCGTGCAGTTTAAAATGAACTCAACACTTCTGTAAGAAAAAAGTCGATGGCAGCACGGTAGGAAAAACCTGCATTAAAAGACAACCAAACACACAAATACTGTGCCTGGGAGGCTCCGTGTCAGAGGCGCTGGGCCAGCCTTCAGCATGCAAGCCCTCAGTGTGGTAACAAATAGTCACACACTGCACCCCAGTGCTCCAGGTGTGAAGAGACTCGGCTCAAGAGGCACTGACACTCCTAGTGCCTGCACTGGCCAGTGCGCAGACACACCCCTCCCCACAGTCTCTGCAGACCCTCACCTGGTTTGCTGTACAGACCCCGCCCCCCCGCAGTCCCTGCAGACCCTCACCTGGTTTGCCGTATGGATCCCCCCCACAGCCTCTGCAGACCCTCACCTGGTTTGCTGTATGGATCCCCCCCGCAGCCTCTGCAGACCCTCACCTGGTTTGCTGTACCGGGGCCAGGTGCTCTTAGGGGTCGTCAGCCATGTGCACTTGGGGTACACGCGCTGTCTGTGCCGTGGCCTGCGGAGAATGAGACGGGCACAGCTTTACCTTCTGTGGTGTGTGGGACCTAGGCTTGGCTGCCTGATCCCTGTAGGGACTGTGCAAGCAACAGTGAGGGCAGAGAAGGCATGTGGGGCAGGGTGGGGACGCACAGGGACAGGATGGGAATGAGTGTCAGCACCTGCTGCTGGGTGGGTGGGGCAGGCAGGCCGGCTCACCAACGCCCCATAGAGAGAAAGAAAAAAGGAAATTCTGGCCAGCCGCAGTGGCTCACACCTACAGTCCCAGCAGTTTCAGATGCCAAGATGGGAGGATTTCTTGAGCCCAGGAGTTCGAGACTGGCCTGGCCAAGACAGCAAAACCCAATTTCTACAAAGGATTTTAAAAATTAGCCTGGTGTGATGGCCTGAGCTTGTGATCCCAGCACTGCAGCCTGGGCAAGAATGAGACCCTGTCTCAAGAAGAAAAGAAAAAAAGAAAAAAAAGAAAAGAAAGAAAATAACATGCCAATATCACATGCCCATCACCCAGCTTAAGAAATCAAGCATCCCTGATGTAACAGTAGCCCCATGCCTTTTCCATGTCTCCCTACCTGCCCAGCTGAGATACCACCTGACCAGTGCTTAGGGTCAGCCTCACCCCTGTGGCAGATACCCCCAAATAACAGAGCTCAGTGCACGCTGCCTGGGCACACAGGAACAGGAGATGGGGCGTGGGAGCCATGGCAGCAATGACAGCAGCAGCCATGCCCCACAGTCACCACGGGCACAGCACAGCTCCCTTCCCACAGGACCATCCCTGCCCTGGCATGAAGGCCCCAGAGTGCAGCCACTGCAGAGTGGGAGGCCAGCATAGAGGGCCCCGCTGATGTCAAGGTGGCCCCAGCCCCCTCCTCCTGCCTGCAGCACATGCCCAGGCCTAGCAGAGTCAGCCCTTAACACTCTCCTGTGCTACATCTATAGAGTTCCAAGGACAGCCTGGCCCGCGGGAGCAGTTCCACAAAACAAGTAAGGAAGCCTCCAGAACAGAACTGGCGAGGCAGCCTGGAGCGATGCTGAGAGCGGGTAGGGGACAGGAGTCTGAAGGCTGGCAGGCCTCCTCAGCAGCAGGAGGGGTGCCAGGGAGCTGGACAGTGAGCTGACCCAGCTGTGACAGGAGAAAGTCAGGCCCAAGAAGAAGCCTGCCTGTGTTATTCTGAGATGCTGAGATTCAGAGGGAGCCACCAGAAGGAGAAACAGAAAAAGGCCAGGCCTTTGTCTCGGAGGAGCAAGACGAGGGTGGTGGGGCAGAACCTAAAGGTAACTGTGGTTGCTCCATCGAAGTCTTGTGGTAGAACTTAAGTTTTTAAAGAAATAATATAACAAGCCAGACGCAGTGGCTCACACCTGTAATCCCAGCACTTTGGGAGGCTGAGGCAGGCGGATCACGAGGTAGGAGACAGAGACCAGCCTGGCCAACATAGTAAAACCCGGTCTCTACTAAAATACAAAAAGTTAGCCGGGTGGGGCAGCAGGTGCCTGTAGTCCCAGCCACTCAGGAGGCTGAGGCAGAGCTGCTGGACCCTGGGAGGCGGAGGTCACAGTGAGCCGAGATTGCGCCACTGCACTCCAGCCTGCGCAACACAGTGAGACTCGGTCTCAAAAATAAACAAATAAATATAACAAAAAGTATACTACTACTGTAAAAATAATAAAAGCAATTATTATCAAATAATTACTCTTATAAATCAGTATTAATTATATTAATTACCATTAATAATCATAATTTGCAGAAATAAGACCACGCAGAAATGTAAAGGAATGGCAAAGACAAGCAGTTGCAAACAAAGGGGGGGGGGGGTGGGGGGGAGTCCTCAGGCCAGGGAGACACAGGTGACAAAGCCGGCATTTTAAAGTGTATTTCTCATTATAATTAACACCAGAAACATAAAGTAAAACATAAAGCGAAGCCTGTTAGAAATCCAAGGAAAGTCCCAGCACTTTTGGAGTCAGGAGTTTGAGACCAGCCTGGCCAACACAGTGAAACCCTGTCTCTACTAAAAATACAAAAATCAGCTGGGCGTGGTGTCAGGTGCCTGTAGTCCCAGGTGCATGGGAGGCTGAGGCAGGAGAATCCCTTGAACCTGGGAGGCAGAGGTTGCAGTGAGCTGAGATTGTGCCACTGCACTCCAGCCTGGGCGACAGCGAGACTCCGTCTCAAGAGAAAAAAAAATAAAAAATAAAAGAAATCCAAAGAAAGTGTGAACAAACAGCATATAAAAACATCCTCAATCTTACCCATACTCAAAAGGTCAAAGTTAAAACATCAACACTACTGTTTGTCTACACATGATGATGGATTTCTAAACCCACTGCCATCGATTTCAAGTGAGAAGATGAATAAGGACCCTGGGTGGGAACCTGCGTGCAAGCTGCTTGACTCTACTCAAGGGCGCTGGCAGCGTGCAGGTGACTCGAAACCAGAATACTCATTCTTGGGCAGCTGCACAGAAATGCCTGCATACATAGGGGGAGTGAGCCAACATCTGGGCAGACACCAACACTGGGCTGAGGAATGACCCAGGAATACCACGGTGCAGCAACAACGCTTAGGCCGGGTCTGGTGGCTCAAGCCTGTAATCCCAGCACTTTGGGAGGCTAAGGCAGGCAGATCACTTGAGGTCAGAAGTTCGAGACCAGCCTGGCCAACATGGTGAAACCCTGTGTCTACTAAAAATACAAAAATTAGCCGAGCGTGGTGGCACTGGCCTGTAATCCCAGCTACTTGGGAAGCTGAGGCAGGAGAATCATCGGAACCCAGGAGGGGGAGAATGCAGTGAGTCGAGATCACACGACTGCACTCTAGCCTAGGTGACAGAGTGAGATCCCATCTCAAAAAAAAAACAAAACAATGCTTAGAACTCAAGAGGTGCAAAACCAGGGCATGATACAGACCAGCAGTCCTCTCTATGGTCCAATAAATCAGAGGACTGGCCAGGTGCAGTGGCTCACGCCTGTAATCCCAGCACTGTGGGTGACCAAAGTGGGTAGACTATGAGGTCAAGAGATCGAGACCAGCCTGGCCAAGATGGTGAAACCCCATCTCTACAAAAAATACAAAAATTAGCTGGGCGTGGTGGCGAGCGCCTGTAATCTCAGCCACTCAGGAGGCTAAGGCAGGGAACTGCTTGAACCCAGGAGGCAGAGATTGCAGTGAGACGAGGTCGAGGTTCCAGTAAGCCAAGATCATGCCACTGCACTCCAGCCTGAGTGACAGAGCAAGACTCTGTCTCAAAACACAAAAAAAACCCCAGCAGGATTACGTCCGGCCAGGCATGGTGGCTCACGTCTGTAATCGCAGCACTTTGGGAGGCCAAGGGAGGAGGATCAGTTGAAGCCAGGAGTTTGACACCAGCCTGGGCAACAAAGTGAGACCTTCTCTCTACAAAAAATAAAATAAATTAGCGGTAGCATGCGCCTGTAGTCCCAGGTATTTGGGAGGCTGCGGTGGGAGGATCACTTGAGGTCAGGAGTTCAAAACCAGTCTCAGGAGTTCAAAACCAGACTGGGCAACCCAGCAAGACCCTGACTCTACAAAAAGAAAATTAAAAAAAAAAAAAAGACAAAGCCTCTGGACCTTCCAATGCAGAGTCCAGAGGCAGAACATACCTCCTACATAAAGTCCCAGAAGCAGCATCCCCTGCTCTTCCTCCTGTCTGGAGCTGGTAGACCCTGCATTCCCCATTGCAGCCAGCCATCCTCACCTAGGGCCACGCTGCCCAACCACTAAGAACTACTGAATGGACATAGATGAAACTTGTCACGCCGGGTGCGGCGGCTCACACCTGGAATCCCAGCACTTTGGGAGGCCAGGGAGGACAGATCACCTGAGGTCAGGAGTTCGGGGCCAGCCTGGCCAACATGGGGAAACCTCATCTCTACTAAAAAAACAAACAAACAAAAATTAGCTGGGTGTGGTGGCGTCATCTATAATCCCAGCCAGTAGAGAGGCTGAGGCAGGAGAATCACTTGAACCCAGGAGGCTGAGGTTGCAGTGAGCTAGAATGGTACCACTGCGCTCCAGCCTGGGCAACAGAGCAAGAATCCATCTCAAAAAGGAGTCAGGCATGGTGGCACGTGCCTGTAGTCCTAGCTACTCGGGAGGCTGAGGTGGGAGGATCGCCTGGACCCAGGAGTTCTGGGCTGTAGTGTGCCATGCCAATCGGGTGTCCCCACTGAGTTCGGCATCAATATGGTGACCTCCTGGGAGCGGGAGACCACCAGGCTGTTTAAGGAAGGGTGAACTGGTCCAGATTCAAAATAAAGCGGGTCAAAACTCCCATGCTGATCAGTAGTGGGATCGTGCCTGTGAATAGCCACTGCACTCCAGCCTGGGCAAGATAACAAGATCCCATCTCTAAAAAAATAAATAAATAAAAAGGAAAAAAAAAGAAACTTACCTCAGAACCTGAACTTCACGTTAGTTTTGCTCTGAGAAGCAAAACTAGAGAATCTTAAAATTTAACAGCTTTTGAAACCACCTCCCCCACCTTTATTTTGAGACAGAGTCTCACTGCGTTTCCCAGGCTTAAGTGCAGTGGTGCAATCTCAGCTCACTGCAACCTCTGCCTCCTGGGTTCAAGTGATTCTCCTGCCTCAGCCTCCCAAGTAGCTGAGATTACAGGTGCCCAGCTAATTTTTATATTTTCAGTAGAGACAGAGTTTTACTATGTTGCCCAGGCTGGTCTCGAACTCCTGACCTCAGGTGATCCACCCATCTCAGTCTCCCATAGTGCTGGAATTACAGGTGTGAGCACCGCACCTGGCTGCAGTGAGCCAGGATCGTACCACTGCACTCCAGCCTGGGCGTTGGGAACCTTACACCAGAGAAGGCCCCTTACACTGTGAGGGATGAAACCCATCTACCCTGGGCATCTCCACAACCCACAGTCACAGACAAGGTCATACACAGACCATCTGTGGACTCCCTTTCAGATCCCAATTCTGAGGGTAATGTGTGCACTCTGGCTTTAAATATTCTCCCTCCAGGGTCGTTAACTGAAGTCAGGACCACCACCCACCTCAAGAGTATAAGAGAGAAGGAAGCAGCTGTGGGAATGCAGTTTACTGTGGACCTTACCTTTGTTCCCCCAGGACTGCCCGAGCACCAAAATACCTTTTCAGTTCTGTGTCTGGATTCAAGTGTCTAGGGAATTGAAAATTTTAGAAAGAAAAATGAAATTATGTTCAACAATGATTCCAAAAATTTTAGCTACTTAATAATCAAGGAAAGAAAACAGTGGTTTTCGGCTTAAAAGGTAACCTCCAGGCCTACTTTCTTTAAAATCAGCACCCAGCCATGGTTGGGGCCTCGCCACTGTGGGTACCACAGTGAAGCAGCTGGACACTATGTGGTGAGGGAAACTTCGGGGACCACTGCATAGAGAAAGCCACTGTATGGGGCACACATCAGCTTCTGAGGCTGAGTTAGGGCCACACACACACCCTGAGACTACATTCGTGTGTCTTAACTGACTTCAGGAGTTGTTTTTTTTTTTAACCTGGCAATAATTTCTGAGGTAGAGACAGCGATTCATTAAGCATCTATAAGACCAAGAGATGAATAATCATCCAAGGATGACAGGATAAGAAATAACTTTTTGCCCAGTTGTGGTGATTCACACCTGTAATTCCAGCATTTTGAGAGGCTAAGGCAAGAGGATCTCCTGAGTCCAGGAGGTCGAGGCTGCAGTGAGCTATGATCACACCACTGCACTCCAGCCTGAGTGACAGAGAGATCCTGTCTCTCGAAAAAGAAAAAGAAGGAACTCTCTAAGATACACAAGAAGTAAAGGGAAAAGTCCTCTGAAATGTGGATGACTTCCTTTTCTCCCTGTTCCTAGTTCCTTTTTTTGAAGACAGAGTCTCGCTCCGTCATCCAGGCTGGAGTGCAGTGGTGCGATCTCAGCTCGCTGCACCCTCTGCCTCCCAGGTTCAAGCGATTCTCCTGCCTCAGCCTCCTGAATAGCTGGGATTACAGGCGCCCACCACCACATCCAGCTAATGTTTGTATTTTCAGTAGAGAAGGGGTTCACCACATTGGCCAGGCTGGTCTCAAACTTCTGACCTCAGGTGATCTGCCTGCCTCGGCCTCCCACAGTGCTGGGATTACAGGCGTGAGTCACTGGGCCTGGCTTGTTTCCTAAATTAATAATAAACTCATACTATTTTTTAATAAAGGTAGCACATTTTCTTTTCCTTTTTTCTTTTTTTAAATTTTCTCTTTTCTCTTTTCCTTTTCTTGGAGAAACTTTTCCTCCCATGGAGTCTCTGCAGCAGCAGCCACAGAGAAGGGTGGGGCCGCACCTGTGCTCCACGTAGAGAACGTGCTTCCTGGAGCTCAGGGGAGCTGGGCTGGGACGGTGCAGACCATGGCTGTCCTCAATCCTCTCTAGGATGCGATCAATATCTTCTAGTCCGTTCTGCTAAAAGCCCCGAAACAACCTCTTCATCACCACGCTGACATTATTTTAAATGTTGTAACAATAACAAAATTATTTATTTAAAGAGATCTATTACATTGTATCAGTTCCTAAAGGACGGTATAAGTCAAACACTATGTACCATCCACACATTCAGAAAAAGGAAAACATGTTTCATAAGAAGCGCTCAGCATGGACAGAATCACAGAACCAGAGGAACCTAGAAAAAACTGGGCTAAGGTGTGCTCACCTCCTCAGGTAAACAGGGTTGGGACTTGTGGCTCCAACTGAACAGCAGCAAAGCCACACCCTGGTGTCAGGACACAATCAGACGAGGATGAAGGGCAACAATGAAAACACATTTTGTGATGACAGACGAGCTCCCGCTGTGGGCCCTATGCCACCACCCGATTAACCCATAAGCAGGGGACAGATGTCAGGGCAGAAAGCAGGTGCTCACGGGCCACAGGAGCAGCGGAACAAGAAGGGACTCCCCCATCAGACCACACACTCCCACAGAGACACACACAGGCCAGAGCTCTGACCCTCCAAGGAACGAGGGTGAAAACGGGAAGAATTTAGCAAGTTATTTTTCCTTTTCTTGTTCTCTGACCTTTTAATTAGATATATTCCTTTTTTTTTCTTTTTTTTTTTTAGAGATGGGGTTTCACCATGTTAGCCAGGATGGCCTTGATCTCCTGACCTCGTGATCCGCCCGACTCGGCCTCCCAAAGAGCTGGGATTACAGGCGTGAGCCACCGCGCCCGGCCTTAGTTATACCCCTAACGGGAAGGAATACAGATATTAAATAAACTTCCTTCAATATCACCTTGAGAAACAGGCAGAGAGAATGGAGACGGCAGCAGGAAGAGGGAGAATCCACATACCAGTGCTTCTCCTGTGCTGCTTTTCTTAGTTTTCTGTTTCTTTTTCTTCTTCCGGAGTTTGCCACTTGCATTAGACTAATGACAGAAACACATTTTAATCAGTGGAAAGAGAAGTATAATCTGAAGAACTGAAAATTAAAGCCGCAAGTGTGACTCTACCCTCCAGGCAGCCCCCGTCACCCCCGACCCCCAAGTGTCCTCAAAGTCCCTTCAGCTCACTTTTTTCCCTCCAGCAGG
>PVKP010041018.1:0-19055 GCA_004027715.1 Plecturocebus donacophilus
TTTTTAAAAAAAAAAAAAAAAAAAAAAAAAAATAAAATAAAATAAAATAGTTTCTATGAAAAAGACAGGCAATAACAAATGCTGGTGAGAATGTGGAGAAAAGGGAACCCTTGTACACTGTTTGTGAGAATGTAAGTTAGCACAACCACTACGAAGAACAGTTTGGAAATTCCTCAAAATGCTAAAAATAAACCTATTATGGGGTCCAGCAATCCCACTTCTGGGTATACACCCCAAAGAAAGAAAATCAGCATATTGAAGAGATATCTGCACTCACATGTTCATTGCAGCACAATAGCCAAGATTTGGAAACAACCTAAGTGTCCATCAGCGGAGAAATGGATAAAGAAATTGTGGTGCGTATGCACGATGACGTACTATTCAGTCATAAAAAGGAATGGCTCTTGTCATTTGCAACAACATGGATGGACGGGAGATCATTATGTTAAGTGACATAAGCCAGGCACAGAAAGACAAACGTCACATGTTCTCACTTATTTTTGTGATCTAAAAATCAAGGCAATTGAACTTATGGGCATAGAAAGTAGGAAGATGGTTATCAGAGGCTGGGGAGGGTCTTTTTTTTTTTAACAAAAAGAGAAAGAATGAAAAAGATCTAGTATTTGATAGCACAACAGGGTGACTATAGCCAATAATAATCTAACTGCACATTTTAAAATAACTAAGAGTATAATTACATTGTAACACAAAGGCTAAATGCTTGAGGGGATGAATACCACATTCCACAGGATGTGATTATTACAAATCGCATGTCTGTATCAAAACATCTCATGTACCCCATAAATACATATACCTACTATGTACCCACAAAAATAAAAAAGAAACAAATTAAAAATTAATAAAGACTAATACATAAAGTATGCAAAACCATGTAGTGAACTCAGCTTTGCTGTTGAAAGGCACTGAATACATTTTTTTCCCCCTTAGCCAATGTAATATTAAAGGCTATCTTTTCTTAAAAAAAAAAAAAAAAAAAAGCAGGGGCAGGGTTTGAGAGGATTGACTCAAACTTTTGAAAAAATTTCTACTTTGGGTCAAATGCTATCAAATAGCACTGCATGCTATGGACAAATATTTTGTGAAAGGAAGAGTCAATAAATGTGGCTAACTTCATATTTGTCTTATTTTAAGACATTGCCGCAGCCACCCTAACCTTGAGCAACCACCACCTTGGTCAGCAGCCATCAACATCGAGGCAACACCCTCCACTAGCAAAATGATTAAGACTAGCTGAAGGTCCAGATGATTGTTGGCATTTTAAAGCAATAAAGTATTTTTAATTAAGGTATGTACATTGATTTTTTTTAGACATAATACTATTGCACACTTAATAAACTTCAGTATAATGTAAACATAACTTTTTTTTTGAGGTAGAGTCTTTCTCTGTCACTCAGGCTGTGTGTAGTGGTGAGATCTCAGCTCACTGCAACCTTTGCTTCCCGGGTTCAAGCGATTCTCCTGCCTCAGCCTCCCAAGCAGCTTGGACTACAAGTGCACGCCACCAGGCCCAGCTAATTTTTCTATTTTTAGTAGAGACAGGATTTCACTATGTTGGCCAGGCTGGTCTCGAACTCCTGACCTCGTGATCTACCCCACCTTGGGCTCCCAAAATGCTGGGATTACAGGCATGAGCCACTGTGCCCAGCCATGTAACTTTTATATGCACTGGAAAGCCAAAAAATTGTGTTATTCAATTTATTTCAATATTCACTTCATTGCCATGGTCTGGAATGAAATCTTCAAAAGCCTGGAAGTAAGCTGTGCATACTGAAGAGCAGGCAGTGTACGCAGTGTGGATCTGATGGACAGAGGATCATTCATGTCCCAAGCTGGTTGGAGCAGGAGGGAACAAGATTTTATCGCACTAATCAGAACAATGCAAAATTTAAATTTTATCAGTTGTTTATATCTGAAATTTTGCATTTAATATTTTCAGACCTCCTTTGACTGCAGGTAACTGAAAATGTGGAAGGTGAAACCATGGATAAGAGGAGCTACTGTATACCTTATCTAACTTGTATAGGAAACTAAAAAGGGAACGAAACTGTTTCTTCTATGCAATCAACATTTCCAACATTTCTGTGATGAAATGTATCAGGAGTTTTCCCACCCTGATTAATTTTAAGGCACCACCTGGCATCCTACATGTCAATTCAATTCTGACACTATCTACTTGGAGTTAGTGTCAGATCCCACAGAGTTAAGAGTTCAGTCCCGTAATACTGCTCCCACCTTCAGGTGACAATCGCAAGTACTGGTCCCCAGGACATCCACACTTCCGTCTTACAGAATGCAAGATTTGGATGTAAATCAGGGTTCCACCAACCCTCTCCTCATGTTCATTAATTTACTACGATAGCTCACAGAACTTGGAAGCATGCTTGCAAGTTAAATATAAAGGGGTTGATGAAGAACATAAATGAACAGTCAGATGAAGAAGTATACAAGGCCAGGTTCAGAAGGGTCCTGAGCTAGGGTGCTTCCATACTTGTGGAGCTGGGCTGCATCACCTTCCTGGCACATGATGTATTCACCACCTTGGAAACTTTCCAAATCCTGTACTGTAGGGATTTTTATGGAGGCTTCATCACGTAGGCATAATTAATTCTTAACTCAACATCCTGCCCTTCTCTCCTCTCCCCTTCCTGGATAATGGCTGGGGCTAAAAATTCTAAGCTTCTAATCATGTCTTAGTCTTTCTGGTGACCATCCCCTATCCTGAAGCTACTCAGGAGCTCATCAGGAGTTGCCTCAATAGAACAAAAGATGTTCCTATCACTGAGGCAATTCAAAGGGATCTAAGAGCTCTGTGTCAGGAACCAGGATTAAAAGACCAAATATTAGAACAAAAAGATGTTCCTAGAACCCTTATTGCTTGGGAAATTAGAAGGGTTTTCGGACCTGTGTGACAAGAACTGAGACAAATACTAAATATTTATATTACAATATCACCTAATTTGATTACAGATCCATCATAAACTTTGTCACCTTTCCTCAGCAATGTTTGTATCACTTTTAGGATGTAGTTTTCAGGTTATCATTGCATTATTAGGCTTATTTCTTCAAATATTTGAAATTCTTATTCATGTTTTAAAAGTTGAAAATAGAATATAAAGCTATAGTACAAAATACAGCAATATAAAGCAATGAACTATATAGCTTGCATTAGTACTTTATGATAGAAAATAGTCTTAGATAAGAAAGACTGATTATAACATGTTAAATACAAATCTCATTCCTAGAAATATATGTACCTTTTACATATAGTTTATATTTTTATCACAATCATCTATAAACTCTTTGAAGGTAAGATATACACCTATTTCTTCATCACTGTATCCTGCTCTCTAGTGGAGTCTACATGCATGCATGCGCACTACACACACACACATACACACATACACATGCTATGTGGAAAATGCATCATTGGGCAACCTTAATTTTTACCTACAAGCAAAAATTGGCTTTACCTTTTCAAGTGTTGACCTTGCTTTTGGAAAGTGGTGTTATTTAGAATTTTGAATGGCACTTCAAAACAAACAAACAAACAAGCAAACAAATCATACGGTGCTATATATTTTGTTAAATTAATCTAATCCGGGTTTCTCAGCCATTATCAAACCTCAGATAATTAACACTCGCCAAGCATGTCGGCTTATGCCCAATCCCAGCACTTTGGAAGTCCAGGCCTGGAGGATTGCCTGAGGCCAGAAGTTCATGGCCTGTCTGGGCAACATAGGGACACCCAGTCTCTACAAAAAATAAAAAAGTTAGCTAAGCATGGTGATACATGCTTGTGGTCCCAGCTACTCCGGAGGCTGAGGCACTGTTTCAGCCCAGGGGTGTGAGGCTGAAGTGAGCTATGATTGTGCCACTGCCCTCCAGCCTGGGTAACAGACTGAAACTCTGCTTAAAAAAAAAAGTTTACAATCAGGAGATCACATTACATGCAGAGAAAAAAGAAAGAAAGAAAAAAAAGTTAACGTTGTCTGGAGTTTCTATTGCCAAATGTTTGGCAATGTTGACTCAGACATGGGAATAAGTAGCCAGAAATTGCTTTTGTAGAATACCCCCTAATTTTGTTTTGGAGAGATACTAAGTGTAGATGAGGACACTGAGAATGAGAGATATTTTGGACTGTATGGCCATTATTATGCAGATAATATTCAGCTTTATTCAGCCATACATCTCCCTTTCCTTTAGCCCAGATGGTGAAATGACTCATCTCTTCCACTGGCCAGCAAAACAAAGGAGACAGAAGAGGAGCTGTTATAATCCAGATAAAAATGGACGATGTTTCAGAGGCAAGGGGAAAATATTTCTAGGCAGTGATGATAGTACATTGATAGTGCTTGTTAATACTTTATATTCCTTTTCAGATTCACAGCTTGAGTTTCACACTGCTTCCAGATTCCTAAGAGTAGTTCTGACCAGGAATTCTTTTGATCCTTCTCATGTATATAAATTGTAAACATTTTGACCTTCAAATAATTTATTTTGGTAATTTCTCTTTGTGGAGATGAAAGATTATCCTTCAAACATGACATTTTTATTACTTTCCTTTAAAATCACCTAGTAATTTTATATGAAGTATGTTCTAATTTACAAATGTGGTTAGGACTAACGTATAGTTACTTCACTGAATAACTGGGAAAAATGCCTACTGAATAGGAAGAACAATGAGATAGAAAACTATGGGGTCTTATAGACAAAAATGAAAAGTAGGAGGAGGAGAGTTTTATGTATGTCTTTCTATGGTTGTAATTATGTGAGGTTATGGTTACAGTGAGTCTGTGTATAGGGGCTTTTAGGTATGTAGTTGCAGATAGTTTTGTAGTTATTTCCTTTTTTAAAATATTTTATTTTATCCAGGGTACGTGTGCAGGACGTGCAGGTTTGTTACATAGGTAAATGTGTGCCATGGTGGTTTGCTGCACCTATCAACCTATCACCTGGGTTTTAAGCCCAGCATGCGTTAGTTATTTTTCCTGATTCTCTCTGTCCGGCACTGCTCTCCCCCAACAGGCCCCAGTGTGTGTTGTTCCCCTCCCTGTGTCCAAATGTTGTCATTGTTCCGCTTCCTTTTATAAGTGAGAACGTGCAGTCTTTGGTTTTCTGTTCCTGTGTTAGTTTGCTGAGTATAATGGCTTCCAGCTTCATCCATGTCCCTACAAAGGACATGATCTTGTTCCTTTTTATGGTTGCACAGTATTCCATGGTGTATATGTTCCACATTTTCTTTATCCAGTCTATCATTGGTGGGCATTTGGGTTGATTCCATGTAGTCACAGATAGTTTTGAATCTTGTCTCCTACCCCAAAGATCTAGAAGTCATTGATTTCTAGGAAAGTACACTAGTTTGTCACTAACCAGAAGTTCAGTTTCTAATATAAGAAAGAACTGAAAATATTAATAACCAGGTAAGATTTATTCATAGCTATTAGTGGCATAGTTGTACCTCTGAATCTAACTTCTGATTCAATTTGCTAATAAAGTCATCAACCCGAATTTCCTAAATGATAGTTTCAACCATGTTAGTCCCCTATCCTAAAATGTTTTATAACTGCCCATTCACTCTAACATTGGGAAAAATCCCAATGTTAGAGTGAATGTCTCTGGGCATTCTGGGACAGTTCTACGCAGCAGAGCCTACTTTCCTGTTGTTATCCTGTGAGGGGTATTTATGTGTACTATGCTAGCCAAACTAAACTTGTCTATACAAGATATACTTTATTAGGATTAAACTATAAACTTGCTGACACTGCTCTTGTCACCCAAAATGCCTTTCTCCAGTATAGTGGGAATTTCTGTTTTGTACCTGCCTAACAAAAATTTGCTCTTCTTCTGGTAATAATGTCTAGATTTTCCAGAGGATGAACCTCCTCCCATTGCAAACAATCTTGGTTGGTATCTCAGTCAAGGTGCTCATTCCCCACTGCCTGATATATAAAAGTGGATCGATTACACAAGACAAGCCAGTCCAATTCTCTCCCTAGAATTTGAATCTTGAGCAGCATAAGAATACAAATGCTTGCAGCTGATTCATCAAGATAGTGGTGTTTATTAAAAGAGATTGCCAATTATCTTCTATTTGTTAGATATCTGGATTTCACATCCTTTCCAACACAAAATTATTCAGCTTTTCTGTAATTCAGTGATCTAAGCCTTTATACATCTAGGAAGTTCCCTATCTGCTTCAGTTAGAGACACTTTCTATTGCTTGTAAACAAACAATATTGATGGACCCTATGATAGGCAGAATAATGGTTCCCTAAAGAGTCCATATCCTAATCCCCATAACCTGTGAGTATCTTATGCTACATGGCAAGGGAGAATTAAAGTTGCAGATAAAATTAAGTTTGCCACCAGGTGTGGTGGCTCACGCCTGTAATCCCAGCACTTTTGGAGGCTGAGGTGGGCGGATCATGAGGTCGAGAGATCAAGACCATCCTGGCCAACATGGTGAAACCCCATCTCTACTAAAAATACAAAAATTAACTGGGCGTGGTGGCATGCGCCTATAGTCCCAGCTACTCGGGAGGCTGAGGCAGCAGAATTGCTTGAACCTGGAAGGCGGAGGTTGCAGTGAGCCGAGATCCTGCCTCTGCACTTCAGCCTGGTGCCTGGCAACAGAGCAAGACTCTGTCTCAAAAAAAAAAACAAAAAACTCTACAGTTAACACCATTATCAATGGAAAACAGCCCAGTTAATTGTATTTATGATTAGGAACAAACTAAGTTATGTCCAGTCTTACTACTTTAACATTGCACTGAAGGGCCTAACTGATGTAATACAAAAAGAAAAACAGGGCTAAAAACTACAAAAATTGGAATGGAAGAAGTTAAATGGTCCTCATTTGCAGATGACCTGACTGTATACGTAAAAAATTCTAAGGAGTTTACAAACAAGGTACTAGAACTACTACAGGAATTTAGGATTTGCAGAATGCAAAATCAATATTTGTAAATTGGATTTCTATATACTAGCAAACAATAATCAATGAATAAAAAATTTTAAAACTCTGTTTACAATAGAATTTAAAATATTGTGGAATAATGTTAATGAAAGGCATGCAAGATGTGTACATCGAAAACTACAGAACATTGAAAAGGAAACTTATAAAGACCTAAATAAATGGAGAGCTCTAATTATGTTTACAGATTGTAAGACTCAATCTTATTAAGATGACAGTCTTCCTCAGGTGATCTATATTTTCAGTTTCATCCCAATCATAATTCTAATTGACTTTTTATTTGTGAAGAAAATGAAAAGTTGATCAAAAATTCGTATGGATTTATACATAAATGAAACTATACAAATACTGGAAGAAAATATGTGTGAATTACTTTTTAGCATCAGTATTTACAAAAACTTTCTGTGAGTCAAAATGCAGTTATAGAAAAGATTGATATATTAAATGAATATAAAATGTTCACATATCGTAAACATAACAAATAACCTCAAAAGATAACCGACAAACTAGATAAAACATATAGTAGAGATAAAGAATTTATCTCTCAAATATAAAATAACTCTTTCTGTAAAATAGAAGGGAAAACACACCAGTCTCAAAAAGCACACTTAGTACCCAGATCATGATTTCTCATACCATTTTCCAATGAAAAAAACCAGGGTACCTTGGAGAAATGGCTGATTCTACCACCTGGACAAATACGATACAAGATGAGCTTGGACCATCTTGTGATAGCAGAAAGTAAGGAAATGCTACACACACACACATACACACACACACTCACACACACACACACACACACACACACACAGGCACAAAACCTGAAACCCATATCCATGGGGGTGTGTCAAAGATGCATAGTTGCTAACTTGGAAGAGTTCTTACTGGCCGAAGTTAAATCAATTTGAGCAACAAAATAAATAAAAGGGTGTTGGATTTGGATTATAGTCTAGTACAAAATACATATTCATGAGTCTATACTGATATAAATAAATGATTGAATAAAGTAATAAATGGATGAGAAGAAACAAATCTCCTGTATGGAAGAATTTTAAATAATTTGTGTAGTTACCTCACCCTCAAGGAGATGCAACATAATTCCCCATCCAGAAAGTGTGGACTGTGCATAGTGACCTCATTGCAAAGAGTACAGTATAAAAGAAGGAGGAAAAGTTTTTTTACAGTAGTTATCTACTGACAAACACTACTACTTAAGCCAGGTTATTGAGGTCAACATCAATATTCATCTATCACTTGTTGGTAGAATGTACCCTATAATGTGATGAGAGTGGCACTCTTCCTGTGAGGTCTTTCCCCACAAAACCAATAACTCCAGTCTTATCATGAGGAAAACGTCAGAGAAATTCTAATAGTGCAGCATCCTACAAAATACCTGACCAGTTCCTCCAAACTGTCAAGATCATCAAAAGGAAGCAAAGTCTGAGAAACTGCACAGTCGACAGGAACCTGAGTAGATACACACTAAATGCTATGTTGTATCCTAGATGTGATCCTAGCACAGAAAAACACGTTAGGTAAAAACTAAGGAAGTAGGGATAAACTATGGACTTCATAACATTAATATACCATATTGATAATTATGTATCAATGTTGGTTCCTTAATCGTAAACTATGTACCATACTAATATAAAATGTTAATAATAGGGAAAACAGGGTGTGTGGTATACAGCAACTCTCTGTATAATCTCAAGATTTCTATAAACCTACAATTGTTCTAAAACATCTATTTCTATTTTGAAAAATAAAATAAAAAAATATGGGGAAGAGGATAACTAACCGTTAGAAAAATAGAAAAAGACAGAAATAGATAACTCACAAAGAAGATATAAAATTTACACTTAAATATATGAAAAGATGTTCAATCTTGCAATTAGAGAAATGCAAATTAAAACATTTATTTTGTCTCTGCAAAACCTTTTCTATTTTGAAGACAGCACCCTCCTTTGTTGAAAAGGTGCTTTTTCACCCCACTTTATCCTTTTGGTTCTAGTTAAAACTATCAGTTGTGCCAGGCATAGTGGCTCATGCCTGTAATCCTACCACTTTGAGAGGCTGAGGTGGGAGGATCACTTGAGGTCAAGAGTCTGAGGCTGCATTGAGCCATGATTGTGCCACTGTGCTCTAGCCTGGCTGACAGAGTGAGACTCCATCTCAAAATAAAATAAAATAAAATAAAATAAAGTAAAATAAAATAAAACTATCAGTCATAACCAGCTGACACATACTAATCACTTAGTTATTGTTAGCTAGTGTCTTGTTATCTGGCTGTGGTAAAACCTACTGTTGAGAAAATTTCTATTCATGCATCTATTACATTAGTATGGTACATAGCTTACAGTTAATGAGCCAGTATTGACACATTATTATTAACTAAAGTCCATAGTTTATCCAGAAATTGAAACATGGTCCCCGTGTAGATCTGGGAGACTGAAAAGAGGTTAGTTAATTTTCACTATGGCAGGCATAGTAGAAGCAGCCATGCTGGCAGAATAATTTATATGTGAATTAGGACATACAAGTTCTTTACTGGGTCAGGCCCAAGATATATGCTATGTAGTTACATTGAAAGTTTCCCTGACTCTGCCCCTCTTTCCTACTTGCATTATCAATATCTATTATACCAGCCACTGCAGTGACATGTTTGGGCTGCTATTAGCTTGATTTCTAAGCTAATCATCAAGAAAACCCATTAAGAGGGTCCCTCTCTCTGACACACACTATCTGTTCATCATAAAATTGAAAGTGTGTGGGGAAGAATATCTTACATCAGAGGCCATTTGAGCCACATTCACTTCTGTCCCTGGCTCTGAGAAGATGTTCATTTGTAGGTTTTAGATGATCGAGTCCTCTGTATAGTGGTGGATGGTGAAATCCAGCTTGTGTTATCAGCCATTTCTGATTACCTTATTCCTAGTAAACTGTGGATTCTCACTTTGTTTACAGACCTTTTCTCATTTTTAATATTGTAGCCATGGTGGCTTAGTTTCTGATCTCAGTACATAAATCCCCAAACAGACAAACATTTATAAGTGGGCTTAGGCAGAGTCTGCTAATAATTGCCAATTTCTAGAAGTCCTGTGTCACTGATTAAACTTGAACCACCCAGGAAACTGCAGGAAATGTTGGAATGTGCATTTATTAACTTAAAGTGAAAAATAACTATCATGGGAATAAAGACTCATAATCAGAGTGAAGAGCTTATGTACCTGTAAGGTACATCTGATTAGAAAGTTATGTGGTAGACATAGAAATCTTAACAAGAGGCATTAGATAAATCAAATGTTTGTTAATATCAAGACTGATATGTCCATATCTTTATGGGCATAGCCTTGCCATAGGAAGCATTATATCAAAATATAATACCCAAGATTCCCTTTCCTCAAGAATCTGCTGAGATGGATTGTGCCCTCTACATCTCTCATTTGTGCATGCTGGGAACCAAACTGTTCTCCATGACTTTTCCTTTCTGGATTACAACCTCCTACAAAAATATCTAGTAATTGTGCTCATTTTACAGTTGAAGGCTAACGAAGAACTCTATTGCCATCATTTTTGAGTTCTTGAGAGCCACTACCCAGGAAACCACAATTACAATACACAATTCTCAATACACACCATATCTAGCTTCTAGTAAGCACAACATTTTCAATTTGTTGCCATATGCAGAAAAACTTGTAAGAAACTGATGGGTGATAGCCTCAGAAATTTTTCTTTATATTGTAAAATGTAATAGGTACAAAAATGTTGAGTTGCCAAATTAAATTAACTATAAAAGATATATCCATAATATAATCAAAAGAGAAAGTTGTTCTTAGCCTAGATGGGGAGCAATACTTTTGACCACTCATTGTGTTTTCTGTGACTTAATTAATTTTTAACATTTGATGAATTTTAATCTTAATAATTATAGTGATCAGCATCAGATCAGGATAAATTTGTTTTTAGAATGAATAACTAATGTTCTAAAACTTTTTTGGGAAGACCACAGCCTATATTGGAGTGAATGATCCAAACAATGTTAACAATACCAAAGGAATTAGATTATCAACTAAGAACTGTTCTTATGCCGGTGCCTGTACATTATTTTTCTTTTCTAGAAGTTTCTACATAAGAGTAGTGATAAATCTCAATTACTTTTTAATTAGGTGAAGTTTAAATGTATGAAATGTCATCAACTCATTGTAATGTTATGTTTCTTTAATGTGCCAAACATATTTACATTTCTTTTTTTTAAGCAAATGACAAAGAGTCAACTTGCTAGCTTTACTTTCTTAAACCTAAGTTTTACATTGCATATTTTTTTCAGAACTAAGTTGCCAACATTCATGCATAACTGGAAAACATTCTTAATTTATATTAAACCAGAAATGTATTACCACTAATGCATTAATGTTTTTCTCTACCAAATACTGAAAAAAATTTGAAATTATTTTTGTAGAAGACTTGTTTTAGCAATGTTAACTTCACAGTGGGCGGACATTACTTGGCTCAGGTTTCAGACACACTGGGAAAGTAGATCCATGCTGGTGTTAGTCTTGTCCATCTACTACTAAAGATCATGGCTCATTTTGTAGTATTTGTTTTTAAAGGAAAGTGCATGCAGATATTCACAACAATTTTAAAGACCAAATAAATGGTCCTATTATTATAAGTAATGGCAAAAGCCACAATTACTTTTGCACCAATCTAATACACAATCCAAACAATAAACTCAAAAGTCTATGACAAATAGGGGCTCTGATAGCTGTTTATAAATACTTTAGATTAAGTGCAATTATACTGCAAGCTGAATGCATTTGAAATGTTCAAAAAATGTTTCTGTTAATCCTCAAATGGTGCTTGTTATAGTTTAACATTAAATGTGAGCATTGAATTACTTGTTATCCAAGCACAGCAGTTGTTCCTTACCATCTTTTGTTGAGGACATTACCTGGCCATCTTTTTTCAGCTTCTACCCTTTCTTGATCATTCTTGACAATTCTCTTCATAGTGAATTTTCTGCCGTTAACTATTTTAGTAGAAGTTGATATATAGTTGAAGTTGTCCATCCCATTATGACCAAATGATGTGAAACAGAATAAATTGAGGCCCCATGACCTGCTGACGCGAATGAAGTAAATCCTGTGCCAAAAGAAGAAAATCAACTTCCAAAAGATGGAAATCCACTGAAAACAGAGAAAAATATCCCCATTTCTTGGCTTCTGCTCCTTTGGGGACCCCTTGGATTCCCAAAAAGTCCTCAAATGGGTCATCAAAGAAGATAAAAATGGGTCCCTTCCACCAAAAAATTCTCTGAAAACAGCATTTGGGTTGAAATGTGAAGCCAAACTTAAACATATTGTCACAACGACTTCCACGTTCTCCTCCACCATTTAATCCTTCTTTGCCATACTTTTCATAGATGTTTGGTTTTTTAGTATCTGACAGCACTTCATATGATTCAGCTACTTGTTTGCATCTCTGCTTCTTTATTCTCAGGATTTTTCTTTGAGTGCCACTTCAGTGTCAATTTCTGATATGCTTTTTTTTTTTTGAGCTGTAGTCTCATTCTGTTACCTAGGCTGGAGTGCAGTGGCATGATCTCAGCTCACTGCTACCTCTACCTCCCAGGTTCAAGAGAGTCTCCTGCCTCAGCCTCCTGAGTAGCTGGGATAACAGGTGCGTGCCACCATGCCTGGCTAATTTTTTGTATTTTTAAAAATTATTATTTTTAGTAGATATGGGGTTTCACCATGTTGGCCAGGTTGATCTTGATCTCCTGACCTCAAATGATCCACCCGTCTAGGCCTCCCAAAGTGCTGAGATTACGGGTGTGAGCCACCATGCCCAGCTGATATGCCTTTATAATATCCTTGGGTGAGGACTTTCTCTGCATGCCTAGAACTTCATAATGACCCATTATGGTTTAACAGATTGCTGGATCAGGTCCAGAATTACAAATAAGGCAGAACTTACATCAAACAGTGTCTTATTTTCAGGTGCATAAGGAACATTCATGAAAATTTACCATATCTTAGGCCACACAAATACACACACACACACACACACACACCCCTCAGTAAAGTTCAAAGGATTGAAATAATATCAGTAGCACTTTCTGAACATAATGCAATAAAATTATAAATTAATAATAAACTTTTTTTTTGAGAGAGGGTCTTACTCTGTTGCCTAGGCTGGAGTGCAGTGGCATGGTTTCAGTTCACTGCAACTTCCACTTCCTAGGCTCAAGCCATCCTCCCACCTCAGGCTCCTGAATAGCTGGGACTTCAGGCATGCCCCACCATTCCTGGCTAATTTTTGCATCATTTTGGTAGAGATGGGGATTCATCATGCTGCCCAGGCTGGTCTCAAACTCCTGGGCTCAAACACTCTGCCTGCCTCGGCTTACTGAAGTATGTGGATTACATGCCTGGCCTAAGCTAGTGCAGTGGTTCCATGGCTCGCTGCAGCCTTGACCTTGCAGGTGCATGTGATCCTCCCACCTCCGCCTCTCAAGTAGCTGGGACCACAGGTGCTAGCTGCCTCCTGGCTATTTTCTATTTTTTAATTTTTGCAGAGACAGGGTCTCCCTATGTTGCCTAGGCTGGTCTTGAACTCCTGCGCTCAAGTGATCCTCCTGCCTTGGCCTTTCGAAGTGTTGGGATTACAGGCTGAGTGGTCATGCTCAGCCAATAACAAACTTTTAAAAGACTCTTCAACACTCAAATTTGTAATAATTATACTTCATTAAACAACTATTGGATCAAAAGAAAAATTTAAACTGCAGATTTTTCAAAGGAAAAATAAACTAAAATTGCACAATAATAACATGTGAACACTTCTTGAAGTTAAGCAAGAGAAACCAATTCTTCAGTTTTGAACTGTTGGTATATTCTAGAAGTACTCTAATATGTCAATAATGCTGATTGTGTTTTTCTTCTGTCTCATATTTTTAGCTGGGTTGTTCAATGTGCAATTTTTGAAATGTTTATTATAATGTGAGGTTAAAAACAGTTCACCTAATATCACTTGCTGTCTCACTAACATTTTAGAGTGCAAGAAGAAATAAAATTGAACATCATGTGTATATATATATATATTATATTAATCACATATATACACATACACCCATAGGCATATGAAGCAGTGCGAGGTGGTGCCACATCCTTCTCAGAAATGGCTCTGAGCAGAGCCATCAAATTCTTTTCTTTCACTTCTGTCTGCTTTTCTTTCTTCCTCTTCTACTAAGCACCCTAAATACGTGGGTAAATCTACAGTAGAACAAGAAAGTAGATAGCCTAAACCTTTGCTGCTTATGGAAGGGAAAGCAAAAGCTCTGCCTTTAAGAAACAAACTTTTCATTCATTCATTTTTTTTTTTTGCCCCTTCAATTCTCATTAGTCCCCAGAGTAGTTCCTCCAGAGGGATTCTCTTCTCTCTTCCTGCCTCTGTATCTTTTGGTCCCAGAACCCAGGTAGCAGAATACGTATGATTTGCATAATGCTGCTGTTCTGGCTCTGCAGGAGTGTGGCCGGGGATCTGCAGACAGAATTAGTCATGAATTGTAGTTCAGGGAACAGCAGGGAGAGGCAGGTAGAGACAACAGCTCCGGGGTTGGGTGGAACCCTGTAAAAACCAGGGCGGGGTTCTGTGGTGGACACTGGGTGATTTTGCTGTCAGTGTCTATTGTTCCTTGACTGTCAGTTCTATTATGAGTTCAAATGGGACCGGCTGCGACATCAAGCTCTAGGAGTGGGCATGTGACAAATCAGGGGTTCCCAAATCAGGAGAGTGATTGCTCAGCTGCAATACACGACCTTTGCCATGACCATGAAAATTAGATCCTAGATTTTTGGCAGAACACATTAAAAGACTCTCTCTCTCCTGGATCTATTCTTCCAGACATTCCTTATGTTTTCTGGCCCACCAACTGTGAGCAAAATTCTTAAGTTTGAGAGAATTTTCTCCACGTGAGGCTTGTTTCACCAAGGTAGAACATGGAAAACTTGCTGCTATCCCCATCCTTTTTGCTGTAGGAAACAGGTATGTGAGTTAGATGACTTCACCAATCACTCAGGAATGGGAAAGTTAGACTGAGAAGTCAACAACTTAAAGAAGGAAGCTCTTGCGGCACTATTTGGTGAGGATGGCAACTGAGATGTGCGGCTTTGGGAGTGGCAGTGATTATGTGATTGAATTCCTGGGCCTGGAATGGCTTTGATGCCAGCAGTATTTGAACTCTTGCCACCAGTGCAAAGAAAGCCCTCGGTGTTGGTGGCAGAGGCGGTGGTGGTGCTGGCTGTCGTTTCTTTCAACTGTGCATGTTGGAAGTTTGGCTGCAGGCAAGGTTCTACGGCCTTTACAACAATTCTGTAGCCTGCAAAGTAGTCTTTTAATGAACTCCTTTTCTGTTTAATCCTCAGGGTCAGAGTGAGCAGTTACGAGTGAGAACTTTGACTAGAATGTTATAAAACTGGAAGACATAAACCTGGGAATTTCAGGGGCCCTGACCTGAAGATAGGCCATTTGGAAATGAAGTTAGCATAGAAGAAAGCATGGCTGAGAAATCAAGAGTTAGGGACAGAATGAGATTTGATGAATACTGGACTCAGCCTTGCCTGAAGCTAATATGAATACATATATAAGTTGATAATTTGTTTTTCTTAAGTCATTTTGGGTTATCTGTCACTGCAATTCAAGGCACCCTGACTTATATAGGCTCTTCATTTATGGAGTGCACTGGTGCCATCTCAGCTCACTACAACCTCCACTTCCTGGGTTCAGGAGAGTCTCATGCTTCAGCCTTTTGAGTAGCTGTGATTACAGGTTTGCACCACTATGCCCAGCTAATTTTGGTACTTTTAGTAGAGACAGGGTTTCACTATGTTGACCAAGCTGGTCTTGAACTCCCAACCCTACATGATCTGCCTGCCTCAGCCTCCCAGTGTGCTGGGATTATAGGCATGAGCCACCTTGTCATTCTAACATCTTTTTACATTGTATTCACATCCATTCCCAGGTCCATAATTAGATACATTATACAAATGAACTCCATCTTGCTACACACTAACAAAACTCCATCTTGTTAGTTCTATAGCAAAAGACATAGAAGTTTATAAGATTTCTTGCTAACACAAGTATGTTTTGCTTTTATCTTTATTTCAATTTTTTTTCTTTTTTTTGTTATTATACTTTAAGTTCTGGGGGAAAATATGCAGATCGTGGAGGACTGTTACATTGGTATACACATGCCATGGTGGTTTGCTGCATCTATCCCCCATCATCTACATTAGGTATTTCTCCTAATGTTATCCCTCCCCAATCCCCACATTTCCTGCTATCCCTCCCCTAGCCCCCCATCCCCCATTAGGCCTCAGTGTGTGATGTTCCCCTCCCTGTGTTCATGTGTTCTCATTGTTCAACACCCACTTATGAGTGAGAACATGCAGTGTTTGGTTTTCTGTTCTTGTGTCAGTTTGCTGAGAATGATAGTTTCCAGATTCATCCATGTCACTGCAAAGGACATGAACTCATCCTTTTTTATGGCTGTGTAGTATTCCATGGTGTATATGTGCCACATTTTCTTTACGCAGTCTGTCGTTGATGGGAATTTGAGTCGGTTCCAAGTCTTTACTATTGTAAACAGTGCCACAGTGAACATACGTGTGCATGTGTCTTTATAACAGAACAATTTATAATCTTTTGGGTATATACCCAGTAATGGGATTGCTGGGTCAAATGGTATTTCTAGTTCTAGATCCTTGAGGAATTGTCAAACTATCTTCCACAATGGTTGAACTAATTTACACTCCCGCCAACAGTGTAAAAATGTTCCTATTTCTCCACATCTTCACCAGCATCTGTTGTCTCCTGATTTTTTTAATGATCGCCATTCTAACTGGCATGAGATGGTTTCTTAATGTGGTTTTGATTTGCATTTCTCTAATGACCAGTGATGATGAGCATTACAAAACTGGAAAAAAACACCTTAAACTTCATATGGAATCAAAAAAGAGCCCACAGAGCCAAGACAATCCTAAGCAAAACAAAACAAAACAAAACAAAACAAAACAAAAAACAAAGCTGGAGGCAACATGCTACCTGACTTCAAACTATACTACAAGCCTACAGTAATCAAAACAGCATGGTACTGGTACCAAAACAGATATATAGACCAATGGAACAGAACAGAGGCCTCGGAAGTAACAGCACACATCTACAGCCTTCTGATCTTTGACAAACCTGACAAAAACAAGCAATGGGGAAAGGATTCCCTGTTTAATAAATGGTGTTGGGAAAACTTGTGAGCCATATTCAGAAAGCTGAAACTGGATCCCTTCCTTAAACTTTATACAAAAATTAACTCCAGATGGATTAAAGATTTAAACATAAGACCTAACACCATAAAAACCCTAGAAGAAAACCTAGGCAGTACCATTCAGGACATAGACATGGGCAAGGACTTCATGACTAAAACGCAAAAAGCAAAGGCAACAAAAGCTAAAATAGACAAATGGGATCTAACTACACTTAAGAGCTTCTGCACAGCAAAAGAAACTATCATTAGAGTGAACCAGCAACCAACAGAATGGGAAAATGTTTTTGCAATCTACCCATCTGACAAAGAGCTAATATCCAGATTCTACAAAGAACTTCAACAAATTTACAAGAAAAAACAACCCCATAAACAAGTGGGTAAAGGATATGAACAGACGCTTTTAAAAAGAAGACATTTATGTAGCCAACAAACATGAAAAAATGCTCTTGATTTCTAATTTTTTTTTTTTTTTTTGAGACAGAGTCTCACTCTGTTGCCAGGCACCAGGCTGGAGTGCAGTGGCACAATCTCAGCTCACTGCAACCTCCACCTCCTGGGTTCAAGCAATTCTCCTGCCTCAGCCTCCTTAGTAGCTAGAATTATAGGCACCCACCACAACGCTTGGCTAATTTTTTTTTTTTTTTTTTTTTTTTTTTTTTAGTAGAGATGGGGTTTCACCATGTTGGTCAGGCTGGTCTCAAACTCCTGACTTCAAGTGATCCATTTGCCTTGGCCTCCCAAAGTGCTGGGATTACAGGCATGAGCCACTGTGCCTGGCTAGCACCAGATCCTTTATAAGTAAAAGATATATCTAGAACACATTTTCTTTTTTAAAAATAGGTTCTGCTGATGAAGGTAGAGATTGGGATGGAGGTAGAAAAATGGAACTCTGTCCACTCAGCCATTCTTCAAATCCTGAAACTCCTCAAGCATCTCAGAGGAAGCCCTAGGTCTCCTTGGAGTGGCAGTACAAAGCTGATTACACATGAAAATTTAGGGATATATAAGGATGTTCAAGAGATAGTGTTTGTGAGAAAAACAGTTTAAATATTGGTACATGCACTGTGGTCCCATTTTTGTTAAAAAACGGCATATATTCATGAAAAAAGAATATACGGAAACACTTGGAAATAATAACAGATTGCTGGACTTGCAGGTGATTATTGATTTATTTTTTATTATACTTTAAGTTCTGGGATACACACGCAGAACGTGCAGGTTTTTTACATAGGTATACATGTACCATGGTGGTTTGCTGCATCCATCACCCTGTCATCTACCTTAGGTATTTCTCCTAATGTTATCCCTCCCCAATCTCCCCCAGCCCTGCTATCTCTCCCCTAGTCCCCCCTACCCCAGAACAGGCCCCAGTGTGTGATGTTCCCCTCCCTGTGTCCATGTGTTCTCATTGTTCAACACCCACTTATGAGTGAGAACATGTAGTGTTTGATTTTCTGTTCTTGCATCAGTTTGCTGAGAATGATGGTTTCCAGGTTCACCCATGTCCCTGCAAAGGACATGAACTCATCATTTTTTAAGGCCGCATAGTATTCCATGGTGTATATGTGCCACATTTTCTTTATCCAATCTATCATTGATGGGCATTTGGGTTGGTTCCAAGTCTTTGCTAATGTAAATAGTGCCACAATGAACATATGTGTGCATGTGTCTTTATAATAGAACAATTTAGAATCCTTTGGGTATATACCCAGTAATGGGATTGCTGGGTCAAATGGTATTTCT
>PVKP010041019.1:0-19052 GCA_004027715.1 Plecturocebus donacophilus
GGAAGAAGTAAGGAAGGAAGGAGGCGAGGAGGGAGGGAAGGAAGGATGGAAGGAGGGAGGCCGGGAGGAGTACAGAACAAGGGCAGCCTAGGCTCCCGTTGCTGTGACAAAGCCGCGGAGTGGCCCTGGGGCATTCTCCCGGCATTTGGCGTAAGCCTGTGATAGACAAAGAGCAGAAGATGCCTTTAGGGGGCGCAGAAGAACAGGGTCGATACGGTTGGAGGGAAGCAAGCATTTCAAAGCAAACTTTTTCATCGTTTTTGTGTTTGAACCGTGTATATGTATTGCCTGTCCCCCTAAAATAATTAATTGAGAAGACAGCGAGACCACGCCGAGCCTCGGGCTAGCACAGCCTGAATGGAAAGCACCGAACCCCGCTGTGACCCCGGCTTCGGGCCCGGGCGCCCTGTGGGGGTTGCCGGGGTCGCCCTTGGGAGGGCGCCGGCTCTGCTTCTCACGGCTGGGGCGCCCCCAGGACGGGAGAGGACAGGGAGCTTTGTCCCGCTGCGAACCAAACGCGGAGGTCCGGCCTCTCTCCTCCCCGCGGCCTCCGCGGCCTCCCCGTCCGCCCTGCGCCCTCGGAAAGCGCCGCCCGACGGCCAGGGCCCTTCGCCGCAGCCAGAGTGCTCTGCCCGAGCTCAGAAGAGCCGTCTCCACGGAAGCGGCTCCTCCTCCGGGAGCCGCGAGGGACCCCCAGGGGCGATGCGAGGATTCCGCCCCTGCCCCGCGGACCCGGCGAAGGGAGGAGGCGCTCTGAGAGTCTCGGTCTCCCGCCCGCGCGCCTCGCCGGCACAGACCTTTTTTAACTTTTTGGCTTGTGGTGCGCGTCCTGATGTGCCCCGAGCTACACAGCTTGCCGAGCTTTACTGGACTCGCGGGAGTAGCCGTCCCCAGGCGGAGAGACCGCGCGTGGCGCGCTGTCGGGGCCCCTCAGGGCCTGGCTCCTGGGGCCAGGGTGCCGCGTAGGGTGAGAGGATCACGCCGCGCGCTCCGCGAGCCTGGCGTCTTCCACGCGGCCGCTGCGCGTCATCCAAGCAGTGCGCTCTCGCTGCCGTGTCCGGGTCACTGCGGGGGTGGGGCCCACTTTATCCACCCCTTCTGCTGTGGATGGGCACTCATCCGGGCTAGAAGGGGTAAGGTTGCTGTGAGCGGTCTCCTGCGTGTTTTTGGTGAACGTGCACACACGTTTCTCTTGAGTGCAGACCTGCCCGGGAGTGGAACTGCCATTTCCCAGCACTTTGGGGAGAAGTCCTGTGGCAGTCTGAAGCCAAGGAAGCAGAGGGCCGTCCACGTTCGTGATTCCAGCCGAACACAGAGGGGAAGGACATGAAGAACAGCCACGCAGAGGCGACGAGGGGCACTGGGCGCTGCTGTCCCCTCCCCTGAGGGACAGCCACTCCGCTTATGGACGCAGGTGCGGTCACCAGAAGGGAAGGACAGCAGAGAACTCTTCGGGGACCTTCATGGACACTCCCCCGCCCACCCCCACACTGGGAGTGGCCTACTTGCTTGACTTGAGAGTGAAGCTTGGTCAGCCCTTGACCGTGGTGGGCAGGACCATGGGCTTCAGGGGGCCAGCACCCACGACCTGTGCCTGTGCTTCCATTCCCTGCTTGCTGCCCTGGCCTCCAGGCAGGGATGTCTCGTCTCCCTTCCCGGGCTTCCACTGCCTCGCCCCCTGCTATGGTAAGGATTCACACAGGTCCCTATTTATTAATCAGGGAACTCGGGGTTCCAGTTTGCTCCCCTTCTCCGCATCTAGTCCCCTTGGGAGTCCCCTGGGGCAGAGGATAACGCACGAGGAGCTCTGGCTGTATATGTTTGCCTGGTTATAATAATATCAAAATTCCGTCAAACACTAAACGGAAAAGAAAGAGGAAAACATTGAACTTTATTAAAATGAACTTCAAAAGACACCGTTAAGAGTAAAACCATGATTCACAGAAAAGTTGCTTTTTGTTCAATAACGGACTTAGGACCAGAAAATATGAAGAACCCCTACAACAAGAAAAAGATAGATTGCTCAGTTAAAAATTGACAAAAGAGTTGAAAAGATATTTCACAAAAGGAGAGATCCAGATAGTCAATCCACACGTGAAAGTGTACTTAGCATCAGGAACTGCAAATCAGTGACATTGGATTCCACATCACAGCCACTGGACAGCTAAAATAGCAACGGCAAATGCTGATGCGAATGTAGAACGGCCATCTGGGCTCATTCCCTGCTGATGAGAAGGTGGATTGGAGCAACCACGTGGAAACTGAGAATGGCCTCCTGCACTCTCTGCTCCAGCCAACTCTGCATGCCATATTTTCTCAGTGACAACGTTTCGCATGAGCGTTTGCCCATTGCTAGTGCTGAGTGACCTACGTTGGTACAGTGGGGACTACAAGGCCCTTTCCTTGGGATACTTCCTTTACTACTTTTAACTCTTGGTCCTTGGCACTGCAATCCCCCAGCATTTGGGGTTACCAGAAAACAAGAGGTGGCAAAATGGTGCAATAATTTTGAACCCAGCTCCATGTTGAAATGAACAAGTGGGGATAGTGCAGTGGGGAGATGAGAGCTTGGGGCCAGGAAAACTGCCTGGGTTCCAACCCCGGTCCCTCGCTGGCCACCTGCAACACACTGGCAAATCACTTTTATCACCAAACCTCAAAAATGGTCTCAAGGTTTCCAAATAGAGTAGGTTATTTCTTTTTGTTTTCTAGAAAAGTGAGCATAGTGGTAGGGCCCCTGGAGCTGCATCCTCCTGGGGTAAGGCAGAGCTATCTCGCAAACCACACCACC
Source organism: Plecturocebus donacophilus (assembly GCA_004027715.1). Taxonomy (NCBI): domain Eukaryota; kingdom Metazoa; phylum Chordata; class Mammalia; order Primates; family Pitheciidae; genus Plecturocebus; species Plecturocebus donacophilus. Next base: position 2,792 of record PVKP010041019.1, read on the forward strand.
CGATGGCATCTATTTCAAATGTCAGATTTGGTGGGCCGAAGTGACCCAGAGGCCTTTGGGGATGAGCAAAGTTTTAAATTGCTGGAAGGAATCTTCAGCAAACAGGCAAATACCTTAAAATTTTAGGTGATCCATCACTGAATAATTTGAAAGGTCTTCAAATTCTTGTACTGTGAATCAATGCTGTAGGCATGAAAGAGTGAGCAATGCAAGCATAACATTAAAGGAAGACTGGTAAGGAAATAAAAATGCAGAACGGAAAAAGCTCCAAAGACTAGATATAAGCCCTTGGGGTTGGGATTATCTAGAAAGAGATGAGCTCAGTTGTCAGAATAAAGCCAAGCAGCAAGGTAGTCTTATTCCAAAAACCTTCTCCAATTTTCACCACTGAGGAGCAAAAGCCAAGCAGAGGCTGCTTCCCTAAATCTTGCTTATTGGACACCACAAATTTCCTGGAGGAGCTAGCACATAGAGGTGAGTTTCCTCTTACAGATCATTTTGGCTCATCATGACAAGGGAGACACAGGTCATGGTGTTATTCCTTCCAACCTGAAGGCTGAACAGACAACAGACAGACCCTGCTTCCTGGATTCCTCATCCTGACACCCAACAAGATAGTGAAAAATGATGCAACCACAAAGTGTTAATTATGAAATCTTACATCAGCCAGAATAAATACTAACAGCAACCAGAGAGACAGTGCTTGGAATCAAGAGAGTGTCTACAGCCTGCTGTGGGCAAATGTCTAGACTGAATAGATCTTGACTTGTTCAAGATTGTAAACAACAACCTATAAAAAAAATATGTCACAGTTTATAAGAAGTAAGTTCATGGTATTGAAAAGGCAGGGAGGTATATTTTTCAACATTGTTTTATTACCAAAAAGGGGGGAAATTTTAGAAAGCAATTGCTTTGTGGTAACCATAAAACTGAACCATACATAGGCTTTTTAAATGCAGAGATAAGAAGGGAAGATAAAGTGGTGTAGAACAAGATTCCAATGAGCCTGAAAAATAGCTGAACTAAGAAAGAAAATAAAGAAGTTATAGGCAAAATGGTGAGGAAATTAAAAGTGCAATACCAGGAATAAAATATGCAATGTACCAGTAAAAAAAAAAATCAATATAGCAAAACAAAAACAAATGGAAAACTTAAACATTGGTCATTTAAGAAACTTTCCCAGAAGCAACGTAAGTAAACAATTAAACAGGGACAAATAATAATTTTAAAACATGAGAAAAAAGATAGTAGATATGGAAGAAGAAAATGGCAGATTTAACCTATGAGTAATTAATGTTCTGAAGAAAATACATGCAGTATATACAATAATACAGTTAAACAGAAAACTTTCCTGAGCTGTAAAAATACCTAAATGAAAATCTGGAGTACTTATACTTACAGATAACTACGTACAATTTTTTTTTTTTATTTCAAGATGAAAGGAAGTATCTTATAAGCATCCAGGTAAGATACACATATTCTCTTTTTTAAACAAAATCCCTTTTGCAGGGGTTTGGTGGACAATAAACAATGCAAATTATTCAAAAAAGAAAAAATTCAAATAAAATAAAATTTAAAAATTCCTAATAGTTTTTGCAACTTTAAAAGCGAATAGAGAAATACCTATAGAAAACATTGCTGAAAAAGTCTATGAATCAAGAGCTCTTATTCAGGTTTTATTCAGATGAGAAAACAACAAAAAGACACTGTCAGAGATACAATGGTTCAAAAATAGACAATAAAACCTAAAGGAATATTTTACTTGAACATATGTCTAGATCAATCAAAAGCTAATTAAAAATAAAGAGCTTGACCAGGCGCAGTGGCTTATGCCTGTAATCCCAGCACTTTGGGAGGCCGAGGCAGGTGGATCACCAGAGGTCAGGAGTTTGAGACCAGCCTGATCAATATGATGAAACCCCATCTCTACTAAAATTACAAAAATTAGCTGAGTGTGGTGACATGTAGTCCCAGCTACTCGGGAGGCTGAGGCAGGAGAATTGCTTGAACCCAGGAGGCAGAGGGTGCAGTGAGCTGAGATCCCATCACTGCACTCCAGCCTGGGTAACAGAGTGAGACTATGTCTAAATAAATAAATAAATAAATAGCTCATCTCAAAAGGTATACATTCACTGGACTGAGCATTGAAACTATTATGGACAGAATAAAGTGCAAGTAATACTTGGAAGTATAGTTTTAAAAGAATATGTGAATCTTGACAAGTAGTTCTAGCAATAGATGACACAGTACTAGAGGCAGAAACCATAAAGAAAAGAGGAATAGATTTGATTATATGATGTTCTAAAATGTCCATATATTAAATATGTATAATGTTAAATTTGTATATATCTTTCATATGCCATAAACAAAAGTAAAAGATAATTTCAAATTAGGAAAAATATTTGCAAAATGTGACAAAGTAAATATTATTAATTTACAAAAAGTGTTTCAAATCAATAAAAGGATAATCAATACCAAATGAGCATAGAATAGGAAAAGGCAATTTTCAGAAATAGGAAAAAAGGAGAGAAAGAAGGAAGGAAATAAAGTGATACTCAATCTTAGAAGTAATCAAAGAAATACAAATTAATGCAACATTTAGTCGTTTTTTAAAAAGAGCACATCAGTACAATACTATGATGGTGAACAACCAGGGTCTATTATTATTGGCTGGTGTCTGTGTTAAATTGGTTGTAAAACCTTCTCAACTTTATGTCTTCTGTGAAAAACAAAACACAAAGGGAGTCACTAAGAGAGGAAAGGAGGGACAAAAAAGTTACAAGATCAATAAAACAGCTAAAATATCAATACCAAGTCCTTCCCTATAAATAATTACTTTAAATCTAAACAAATTAAACTTTAAAAGACACAGATTGGGCTGGGTGCAGTAGCTCATGCCTGTAATATCAGCACTTTGGCAGGCCAAGGCAGGAGGATTGCTTGAGCCCAGGAGTTTGAGGCCAGAGATGGCAACAGACTCTCTATAGAGATGGCAATAGCCATCTCTATAAAAATGTTTAAAAATTAGCCAGGTGTGTTGGTGCACACCTGTAGTCCCAGCTACTGGGGAGGCTGAGGTGTGAGGATTGTGTGAGCCTGAGAGGTTTGGGCTGCAGTGAGCCATGGTTTCACCACTGCACTCCAGCCTGGGCAACAGATCAAGACCCTGTCTCAAAAAAAAAAAAGATTTGCCAAATGGATTCAAAAACAGGATCCAATTATATGCTGTCTACAAGAAACTCACTTTAGATCTGAAAATACAATAGGCTAAAGTTAAAGGATAGAAAAACATTTCATACAAATGGTAATCAAAAGACGACAGGAATTGCTCCACCAATATCTGGCAAAAGAGACTTTAAATCAAAAACTGTTACAGGAGATAAAGAAAGACATTGTATAATGGTGAAAGGGTCAATTTGCCAAAAATATGTGAAACAAAAAATATTTATATACCAAACCAGAGAGCTCCTAAACATATAAAGCAAACTGATAGAACTGAAGGGAGATAGACAGAAACACAATAATAGTAGGAGATTTCCATACCTCACATTCAAAAATGGATAGAATAACTAAGTAGAAGATCAATAATGAAATAGAAGACTGAAACATTTTAGACCAATTGGACATAAAGACATAAACAGAGCATTCCACCCAACAACAGTGGAATATACAATCTTCTCAAGTATGCAGGAAACATTTTCCAGGAAAGACAACATATAAGATCACAAAACAACTCTTAACAAATTCAAGAAGGTTAAAATTACACAAAATATCTTTTTTGGATCACAATGAAACTAGAAATCAATAGCACCAGGAAAATTGGAAACTCTACAAATATGTGTAAATAAAATAACACACACTTGAACAGCCAGTAGGTCAAAGAAGAAGCCACAATGGGATTAGAAAATACCTTTGGACAAGTGAAAATGAAAACACAACATACCAAAACTTATGGGCTACAGCAATAGCAGTGCTAACAGGGAAGTTGATAGCTATAAATGTCTTCTATTAAAAAGAAGAAATATCTCTACTTGCATGATGACTTATGGTGGAGTGTAAAAAAAAGAAGAAATATCTCAAATAAACAGCCTCATTTTACATCTCATGAAAGCAGAAAAAGAACAAACTAAAGTTAAAGCTAACTGAAAAAAGGAAATAAAGATTAGAGCAAAAATGATTAAAATAGAGAATAGAAATAAAATCAATGAAGGCAGATTGGGTTTCAAAAAAAAAAAAAAATCAACAAAATGGACAACCCCTTAGCTAAATTAAGAAAGAAAGAGAGATGACTGAACTAACTAAAATCAGAAAGGACAGGACAACTGATGCCACAGAAATAAAAAGGATCATAAGAGAATACTAAGAACAATTGTATTTCCACAAACTTGATAATCTAAAAGAAATGGACACATTTCTAGAAACACACAATCTACCAAGACTGAACCATGAAGAAATGAAAAGTCTGAACAGACCAATAACAAGTAAGGAAATTGAATCAATAATCAAAAACCTTCCAACAAAGAAAAGTCCAGGACCAGATGGTTTCACTGGAGAATTCTACCAAACATTAAAAAAGAATGACTAAAGTCTTTGTTATTTCTCAGCAGCATCCACAAGGGTCTTGAAATCAAAGATTCACCTAATTTGCATAACCAAAAATGCCTAGAAATAAGCCAGATCACAAATGAACCTTGTCCCATGTCATGGCTTTCCTTCCTTCCTGAGCGGCACCCCCACCTCTGAGGAACACCAGGCAAAGTTCAGACCAGACCTTCTAGGCTTGTCATCGGGAAAGCTAAGGATTGCGTCCACAGCACACAGGGGCACTCCATAAATTTGTCAAATGAGTATTCTGCTCCCACTTTTTGACAAAGCCCCTTGAAAATGCCCAAGTCTTGCATGGAAGAATAAAAATAGCCTGAGGAAAATAGAAATCTTTGTCTAATCACTAGGATATAGAATCCCTTCTCTACATCAATATAAAGGCAAAATCAATATAGAATTTACAGATTTACACACTTAAAATTAAAAATATTTATGTGTCATAAAGTGTCATAAACTAAATTAAAGGCAAACTATCAAAATACGGATTTCATGTTAGCAACACAATTATCAGAAAAAGACATATATATGATATTCTTCATATGTATACAATAAAAGTCAAAATATAAAAGACAAAACACTCATACAGCAATGATCAGAGGACATGGGTGAGTAGTTCACAAATCATAGAATGAACAACAAATATTGGCAGTAAATGAACATCAAAACAAATGTGTGACATAATCTTTCACTTAAACTGGCAAAGAATATTTTTAAATCTAATAGTGATCATTCAGAAGGTGGGCACTGTTCAGTACTAATGACTGTAATATGTGAAGACCAGCTGATTTTGCAACAAAGCTGCAAAAATGCACACGTCTTTTGATCTAACAAGGCCAATTCTAGGAATTTGTTCTAAAGATGCAGTAATAGATGTTGCTAAGACTTATCTGTTGCATCATTTTCATCAGTAAAATATTCTAAGAACAGACTATATGTCCGTTGCGCATTAACATATCCCCAGCCCCTCACGCAAGGTCTGTGCCCAATAGATATTTCGTAAACTGACCTGTGAATGAACATAAATGTTCAATATTTGGAAATTGTGTTCACAAATTGTAATGAAGCCTCATGATGAACTATCTGCAGTCATTAAAATAGATACAATAAAGGAATATCTAAGGCCAGGAAAACAGAAGGCTCAGTCTACCCTCCTTTTTTCTTCCATTCCACTGCTGCACGTGGATGGGTAATTCTTCCCCTGCCAGTCCCAGCTCCTGTGAGGCCACCTCCTCACTACTGTGGTAGTTAACTGGGCTTGGGATCTAAATGCTTTATTAACCAGTAAAAAATAATAATAATAAATGAACAAGAACTGCTTTCATGGTATTAAAAAGATAACTATAAAATAAAACAAGGCGGAGACCTCTGAGTCGCCACTGCCTCCTGTGTCTGGCCTACCTTGATACTCCCGGCTGCACGCTCCACTCACCCCTGAATGCCAGTGGACCTCAGCAAGTGGTCTGGCCCTTGAGCCTGCAGGAAGTGGATGAGCAGCTGCAGCACCTGCTGCATGTCACCTATGCTGGGGCAGTGATGCATGAGCTGGGCAAAGTGCTGATGTCCACCCAGGTTAAGAACAGACCCACCAGCGTTTTGTGGGGTGCTCTTGATTCGAAGAAACTCTGCACCTTGGTCCTGACAGACCCAGGTGGTCCCAGCAGAAAAGATACCAAATATAGGGAATGGCATCATCTCCTGGTGGTCAACATGAAGGGTAATGATATCAGCAGAGGCACGGTCCTCTCCAATTTCCTGGGCTCAGGGCCTCCCAAGACCATAGGCCTCCACTGCTATGTCTGGCTGGTTTACCAGCAGGATAGGCTGCTGAAGTCTGAAGAGTCCATCCTCTGCAACTTATCTGGAGACCACTGTGGCAATTTCAAGGTGGCATCCTTCTGTAAAAAGTATGAGCTCCGGGCCCTGGTGGCCGGCATATCTTACCAGGCTGAGTGGGATGACTAAGTGCCTAAACTGTACAAGCAGCTGTCTGGAAAGCAGAGGGCAGCTCGGGGACCTGAACTGTCCTGGAGGTCCCAAGCCGTGTTCCCCAGTTCAGTGTTGCATGTAGATTTCTCCTCTTCCCGCTCCCCTTTGCACAGCCAAGACCTGAGCAGTCAGATGGTGGTTTAGATGACTTTTCCTGCTGCCTGTCCTTTATAATTCTAGTCACTCACTCACTCTGATTTACGTTCTGATCAAATTTAAACTCCATTTGGAAGATATTTTGGATGACTGTGATGGGGTCATCAAATTGTTAATATAAAAATAGCAACCCAGAATTTAAAGGAAGAAAAATTGCGGGGAAAAAAGACCAGGTCTACAGTAATAGAGCAAAATATCAAAGTTTCTTTAATGGAGGTTAAGAAAAAAAAAATTGGTTGCCTCTGCCTTTTTGCTCCTGAGTCCAGAACTGTACACAGTGTGTTTTTATGGTGCTGTCATTCACCTCTACAACAAGATGCTGGCACTGAGGCTAAACCCCAAAATGGCACACCTCAGATGCCTCAATGGGTGTCAGTATCTCGCTCTGGTCCCTTTAAAGAGCATTCTTGGAAAAAGCAGCAGACAGAGTGGCTTTGCTGTTGTTGGGGCATGACCATCTAGACTCACAGCAGTGCCAGCTGACGGCTTATCAGGAATCCTTAAATCTGTGTCTGTTAAATTGATCATTCTTCGTGGGGGTAAGAAAAGCTGCTCTGGAGTTGCTGAATGTTGCAGTAATTCCGCTGTTTGCTTATAGGTGAATAAAAATAGAAACCTTGAATGAAAAAAATAAGAGAGTGAAGGAGAAAAAGAATTAATAAAGACAAAAGCAGAAGTTAATTAATTAGAAAGCAACTAGTAGGCACAAATGAGAAAAGGAATCACGAATTGTTTCTTTTGCAAAGATCAGTAAAATAGATGTATTTCTGGCAAGTCTGACAAGCCAGAGAGAAAGTGAGAAAATGAAAGTATGCAATATTAGATAGGAGAAAGTGACACAATTATAGCTGTAAATAGAATTAACAATTAATTGTTAATTAATTGCTGGTGGGTCAGCACAGTTACAGGCAAAAGATTGGGGTTTTTGGAGTTTCCATCTCTCTGCTTATATTTGTTCTTGCATGTTGTTCACTTTTTCCATTAGAGCCCATAGCGTATTATTTATAGTTGTTTTAAATTCCTTGTCTAAATCATTCCAACAGCCCTTCATCTTTGAATCTGGTTCTGATGCCTTCTCTTCTGTCTCTTTAAATTTTGTTTTTTTGTTTTGTTTTGTTTTTTAGTGTGCCTTGCAATTTTTTGTTGAAAGCATGTCATGATATATAGGGTAAAAGGAACTGAGATTGATAGGCCTTTAGTGTGAGATTTGTATGCTCATTTGACTAGTAATTAGGCTGTGTTTACTATTTGCTGTAGTGTCAGTGTAGGAGGATAAAATTTCCCTGGGTGTCTTTGATTTTGCCTCCCCTGTTTTACAGGAGCCCTACTGATGTGATGTTAAGGTGTGGGGAATGGGAAGCTTTCTATAGTTCTGTAAAGGTCTCAGTATTTCAGTGAGTCTATGAGCCCGAGCTGTGAACTTCACAAGTGCTTCTCAGTTGCTTTTCTCCCCCTATGCCCCTTTCATGAGTTGGGAAAGCTAGAAGGGGCTGGAGTTGGGTATTTCCTTCTCCCAGTTAAGCTCTGGTAAAACCCCACTCTGTTAGGCTCTGGCAAACAGTTTTCCTTAATGGCAGGGCTTAACAGCAGAATGCTCTGGAGTACTTCAAAATCGCTTCTTTTCTCTGCCCCTTGTGTATTAGTCTGTTCTCACATTGCTGTAAAGAAATATCTGAGACTAGGTAATTTATGAAGGGAAGAGGTTTACTTGGTTCTGCAGGCTATACAGAAAGCACAGTGGCATTTGCTTCTCCTGGGGAAGCTTTGACTCGTGGCAGAAGGCAAGGTGGGGAGCAGACGTGTTACATGGCGGGATCAGGAGCAAGAGAGAGAGCAAGGGGAGAGGTGCTACACACTTTTCAACAACCAGATCTCGTGAGAACTCTATCATAAGGATAGCGCCAAGAGGATGGTAATAAACCATTCATTCCTTAAGGATCCATCCTCATGATCCAATCATCTCCCCCCAGACACTACCTCCAACATTGTGGATTATAGTTCAAGGTGAGACTTGGGCAGGGACACAGACTCAAACTATATCACCCTACTGGAAGCAAAAGGGATTTATATTCAGTCCTCACTGTGGGAAGCTGATAGTTTCTGAAAGTAAAACTCAATAAAAGTGCGCCCCAGTTCCCCCCAAGACTGTGCCCTCTGAGGTTTTTTAACTTTTAAGCTCATCCACACTACACTGAGCCTCCAGAAACTCATCAGTTACAGTTCAGGTTTTTCTACCCCAGTACTAGTTTCTGGAAAGGTTTCTGCTCATAGCTGTCAACGTTAAATAATAAGACTTAGAAAATATGATTAAATATAGAGTTTATTTGAGTGCAAAGTTTAAGGATGACAATTGAGAATCACAGGCTCCAAATAAATGAGTCAGAGTTCCAAAGTGGAGAAGTTAAGGCTTCCTCAATATAGGCCGAGACAGAGGTTCAAGAGGGTTACGACATTTTCCATATAAGAGCAATGCATACCTTACAGTGATTCAGTTGGTTAAAGATTGCTGCATTCCAAGGAGGATTACTATTACTCCATAAAAGAGGGTAATGAGCTGAAGTAGGTCTTATCCCTGGTACTTTGTCAGTCTTTTCTAATTCTCTACAGTACAGGAATAAGGAAAGGAGTTAATCCATAACTGGAGAAGCAGAAGTTGTAACTGCATGCTTCATGACTCAGGCCATATTGTCTCATTTCTCTCAAGGTTCAAATAATCTAAAGGCCAACAGCTTTATGTTTGAATTATTTAATTTCTGCTCCGGTAAGTTGTGATCCTCTGTATACACTTGTCTTTCCAGTTTTTGAGGCAGCTATTTGCCCTGTGGTCTCACTTCTTTACGTGTCTAAGAATAGTTGTTAATTTTCAGTTTGTGTTTTTGTTTTCTTCTTATTACAAGGATGGGCATGAAGACCAAGCTCCTTACATGTCAGACCAAAAATCAGAAGTCCCCAAACATTTTAAAGTCTAAATACAGTTGATACTTTTCACAAAAAATATAAATGACCAAGAAGTAGTAGAAAGAGTAAATTGATCAATAAATATGGATGGCATGAAAAACCTCTTTAACTTAAAAAGTATCTGTCACAAACCAACAACTTAGAACAAGCTGAATGATTAATCACTAGAGACAAACATAAGCACGATCCATGATCTAAGATCCTAGAAATGCTTTAAAATCCTTGGTATCAATTAAATCTCACAATCAGGTTTTTTTTCAGATTTCTCAAAACAATGTCATACATATATTATACCTTGGAAAACAACTCAGTCTGGGAGAGCAGTTCCTAATCAAGCAAATTACTGTCTCAGCCATCAAATGCACTTGCCCCAAGTTGTATACTTAAAGAGTATTGGTTCAGGTCAGGTTTTGTTACCCAAAGAGTTTGCCACAGACCTTAGATTTCAGAATTTTTTGGCATTTAGGAATTGCAGATGACATGTTGAAAACCTATACTATCAATCAAAATTGTTCGTAAAATTCTAGACAATGCAATAGGATAAAGAAATAAGCTTAAAAACATTGGAAAGAAAAGAGACAAAACTGTCATTATGTTAATTGTCCATTTCCAAAAAATAAGAAGGTACAGAACACTAGATTTTAGAGTGTTTTTTAATTCAATATTTTCTATGTACATACATATAACATATGTGCGTGAACATGTGTGTATGTTTGTGCCTGTACATAAGAATGGGTAACACCCTTCTTTTTACCCAGATAGAGACTGAGAAGAGAGAGGAACAATTCTTGGCAAATAATTTAATTCAGTCTTTTCTAGACTGTGCATTTCTAAGGCTCTAATTGTGTTGCTAAGGGAACAGCGTTTAAAGCAGGTTTGTGACTGCTTTCTTACCCTGCTAAGCCTGAAAGGGAAGCAGAAAAAGAACAAAGGACTAAATACCACTTTGGATAATGATGTGATTTACTGATTCCATGGGAAGAAGTGCATTCTTTCTAATTTAGAGGCAGTTAGGAGACATTTTCTTCCTTGCCATGGCAAGAACTAATGTTTGTCCTTAAGAAAGACATGTTTGTACTTGAGTCAACAGACACTCTGTACTATGCACAGATTAATTTATAAATGGACTAAATACTTAAACATGAAACATCAATAAAATTATTTCAGTAAGATATAGAATAGTAATCCTAAAACCTTGAAATAGAAAGTGTTTTCATTCTCAGATGTCCTAAAGAAATAATTTCACTGATTTAACCATGTAAAAATACATAACTTTTATGGTTTTTTTTAAAAAAAAAACACCAAAAATCTTAAAAGAGGAAGTCACTGGTAAAAGTATTCACAACTAAAATGATCACAGAGGGTGTAATGGTTGAATTGTGCTCCTCAGAATATATCTGTTGCACTCCTAACCCCAGTATCTCAGAATGTGACCTTATTTGGATCTTTTCAGAAATAATTAAGTGCCTCATATGAGGCATTAGGGTGGGCCCTGATCCAGTATGACTGGTGTATTTGAGTATTTGAAGTGGGAAAATACTTGATGCCAGAGATAGAAGGAGGCCAGAAAGAAATTATAAATTTACAATGCACAGCAAACACCATCTTCCAGGGATAATTCTGGGAATATGGTAAGCTGTCCATTTCCTTCATTCCCACATGTACCTTTTCTAGATCAGTCAGCTGCTAAGACTCCGGCATCGATCTGGGTGCTCTTGCAGCCTGGGCTTCTGTGAGCATCTCAAGGAGAAGACTTCCGTGGTGCCTTCTGCCCAGTTGCTCAGTGGCAGCTGCCTAGAAGTCAGCAGTGGGGAGCTGCCAGGAACATCCTGGGAAGACTTGGGGGAAGTTCTCATCAGCACCATAAGCCTGCCTGGTTTCCCTGTTCAAAAGATACTAAGTGTAGGCTGAGTCCTTCTAATCCTGCAGCTAAAGAAACGGAAAGAGGATAGAAGAACAGGGATCCCAATACATGCCTGCTGCAGTGTCACCAACACATGGAGGCAGAAATCTCTGCACCTTCTACCACTTAAAGAGCTGCTGCCGTGGGAACACCAATGACCAGACTTGAGCCCTGATGAGCCAACAACTAGCCCACAGGATCACCGCAGCCAGAGGGCAAGGTTAGCCCATGACAAATAGAACTCATACCTGGAAAAGAGAGCTGCTAGAGGACAATGTGCATCTGGAAGAAAATTGGAGGAGGTGAAGAGGGAAAGGACATTCAAATGGATGCAAGAGCAGTACAAAAGTTTCTGGAGCTAAAAATAAACATAATTTTCTGCTCTAAAAATTCAGTGGGTGAGTTATAAGAGAAAAGAGACACTGTTGAAACCTAATTAGAATTAGCATTCTAGAAAATTTATTGCAATAAATATGTCAAAAAGAGAGCAAATATATCAAATAAGACAAAAATCACCATGAACCAATATATAAGGGTTTGGAGCAGTACATACCAAGGATGAGACGGTGGGAGTGTCCACCCTCAGCTCAGATAACAGTGTGTGCCTTGTCAGGAGATGACTTAGAAAACCAAAAGACAGTTGGTTTTTTATGATCACAGTGGACTGGCAATGCTCAACAACGTTAGTGATACAATAGTCCTCAAAAAAGTCTTCTGTTCATCTAAGATTTAAACACTTGCTGCAGGTACTGTTTTTTTTTTTTTTTTTTTTTTAATAAACTTTACCTTTTAGAACAGTTAAGATCATCAAAAAGATTTTAAAAATTGTATAGAGAGTTTCCAAATACTCCTTCATTCATTTCTCCCTAAAATTTGCATCTTTCATTAGTATAGTATATTTGTTACAATTAATGAATCAATGGTGAGACTAACCTCCAGAGCTTATTCTGATTTTCTTAGTTTTTACCTAATGTGTTCTTCTGTCCCAAGATTCCATTCAGCATACATTACATTTACTTGTCGTGTCTCCTTAGGCTCCTCTTGGCATGGCAGCTTCTCAGACTTTCCTTGTTTTCGAAGATTTCAACAATGTTGAAGATTAAGAAGTTTATAAGATGCCCTTTTATTGAAATTTATATGATGTTTATCTGATATTTTTATTATGATTAGATGGGGATTGTATGTAGACCACATGGGTAGAGAAGCAACTTTCATCACATCATAATAATATTACATGCTATCAACATGATTTGTCACTGTTGATACTGACTTTTGTCAAAGATCAGTTGACAGAGGAACCTAAGGAGACATGAAAAGTAAATGTAATGTATCCTGGATGGAATCCTGGGACAGAAAAGCACATTAGGTAAAAACTAAGAAAATCAGAATTAGCTCTGGATGTCAGTCTCAGTATTGATTGTAACAAATATACTATACTAATGAAAAATGCTAATTTTAGGGAAAAATGGATGAAGAAGCATTTGGGAACTCTCTATAAAATCTTTTAAATCTTTTGTGTGAGTCTATTTCTGAGGTCTCTACTCTGTTCCACTGATCTGTTCATCTATTCTTTTGCCAGTATTACACTGTCTTGATTACTGTAGCTTTACAGTAGGCCTTGAAGTCGAATTGTGTCAGTCCTCCAACTTCTTTTTTTGAGATGGAGTTTCTCTCTTATTTCCCAAACTGAAGTGCAATGGCATCATCTTGGCTCACTGCAATCTCCACCTCCAGGGTTCAAGCAATTCTCCTGCCTCAGCCTCCCAAGTAGCTGGGATTACAGGTGCGCCACCACATCCAACTAATTTTTTTGTATTTTTAGTAGAAATGGGGTTTCACCATGTTAGCCAGGCTGGTCTCAAACTCCTGAACTCAGATGATCCACCTGCCTCAGCCTCCCAAAGTGCTGGGAGTGACTGAGAATATGATAAGAAATTTCTCCTTGAATAAGGCACCAGAGCCAGGTAGGATCAATAAACAAATAATTCTACTGCTATTTAAACTATGTCAACCTATATAAAAAGAGAAAATTTTCTTATTCATTATGAAAAGTCAGCAGAACTCTAACACTCAAATTGTATAAAAAAAAAATAAGAAACCTATACACTACTTTTACTTCTGAATATAGATATAAAAATTCTAAATAAATTGTTAGTGAAACAAATCAGTAATGTTTCAAAAAATGGTACACTATCAAGCAGGATTTAATCCAAGAATGAAAAAGTGGCTTAATATCAGGAAACCTAAAGGGAAAAATACACATGATTTTATTAGCACAAGCTGAAAATGCAGTTAACCAAATTTATCAGTTATTCTTAATAAAAACTCCAGGAACCAAGGAAAACTACTTAATAAAGATGGCCGACTTAAATTAACAGCAAATATTATTTTGAACTACAAAATACTAACATCGTTTAATTAAAACCATTAACTATAGAGAGATACTTATTCTCACCACTATTTATCATTGTCTTGGAAGCTGAGTTGAATGCAATGAAATAAGAACATGAAATAATTTCTATAAACATTGTGATATGGTTTGGCTGTGTCCCCACCCAAGTCTCATCTTGAATTGTAGCTCCCATAATTCCCACATGCTGTGGGAAGGACCCAGTGGAAGTTAATTGAATCATGGGTGGTTTGAATCATAGTGTCCTTATGGTAATTAATAAGTCTCACAAGATCTGATGGTTTTATAAGGGGAAACCCCTTTCACTTGGTTCTCATTCTTTCTTGTCTGTCGCTATGTGAGATGTGCCTTTCACCTTCTGCCATGATTGTGAGGCCTCTCTAGCCATGTAGAACTGTAAGTCCATTAAACTTCTTTCTTTTATAAGTTGTCCAGTCTCAGGTATGTCTTTGTCAGCAGCATGAAAATGAACTAATACACATTGGAGGCAGAGATAAAATCATCTCTGCTCAGAATGATACAATTATTTATAGAAAACCAAGACTCTATTAAGGAGACAACACTGTAGAGACAGGGAGTAAATCAGTGCTTGTCCAGACTGGAGATGGGAATGAGGAAATGCAGACTAGATTGAAGTGATATTTGTATAAATCTGTAAATTTACTGAAAGTTATTGAATTGTACACTTTAAATGAATGCATTTTTGGTAGGTAAATTATGCCTCAATAAAACCGTTATAAAAAATATTCTAGCTGGATTAAGAAAATTTAAGGTGAATGAATAGGATATTAAATAAAACAACTCCTTTTCTTAAAAAAGTTTCAAAAAATTTAGGAATGTACTTAATAAGAAAAGCATAGAAACTATAAAGAAAATTAATAAACCTTATTGAAAGGCATAAAGCAAGAACTGAACTAATGGAAAACAATCATGCTCCTGAATGGGAAGACTGAATAGCATCAAAATGCCAATAGTTCTAAAATTAATATTAAAAATCAGTGCACTTCTAATTAGAATCCCAACAGCATTTTTCTCTCCATTGGATAAGATGATCTTAAAGTTTATGGGGATAAGTAAATACCAAGGATGGCAAAGGAAAGTTATAAAATAGATCAATGACAATAAGATTTGTCTAACTAGGAACCAAAGAATAGAGTAAAACCAGTCATTAATGTAGAAACAGACAAATGGATCAATTAAATGTAAGGAAACAGCAAGTAAGATCCTAATATACACATGTGTGTGTGTGTGTGTGTGTGTGTGTATACACATATGTAGAATTTTCACACATGACAGAGATTACTGCTCAAATTTGTGGGAAAATGGGAAATTGTTTAATGAATAGTACTAGCACAACTGGCTATCCATTTGCAAAACAATTACATTGGTCTCTCATCTTACACCATATACAAAATTAAATTCCAAATATACTAATGACTTAAACATAAAAAACAAAATATGAGGCTAGGCGCAGTGGCTCACACCTGTAATCCCAGCACTTTGGGAGGCCAAGGTGGGCAGATCAAGGTCAAGAGATCGAGACCATCCTGGCCAACAAGGTGAAACCCCATCTTTACTAAAAATACAAAAATTAGCTGGCATGGTGGCACGCGCCTGTGGTCCCAGCTACTCGGGAGGCTGAGGCAGAAGAATCACTTGAACTCAGGAGGCGGAGGTTGCAGTGAGCTGAGGTTGCAGTGAGCCGAGATTGCAGCACTGCACTCCAGCCTGGTGACAGAGCAAGACTTTGTCTCAAAAAAAAAAAAAAAAAAAGGAAATCCTGCAAGAAAAATCTATAAGATTACATGACCACCCTAGAGGGCAAGAAAGAACTTCTTAATCAATACTGGAAACCAAGAGGTTAATTTTTTTTTAAAAAAAGAAATATATTGGAATGGGAGAGTTCCTGACCCACTTGCAGGATGTGCAACAGGGGTGTGGCTCATCTGTTCAGCTGCTGCCACTGCTGCTGAAACCCCTTACATGAAGGGGAGCATGCAGATGGACAGGTGCAGGAGCCAGAGTGAACGCTTTTGGGTTTCAGCCCCACGGTAGCATCTAGAGATGTTTGCCTAGATATGTGGAGTGACTCGAAGCCCCAGTGGGCATGCTGCAGGGCTTTTTTAGCTCTACTGTCTGCAGACAGCTTAAGTGTTCACCAGCTCGGTGCCTTCTTGGTACCCAGGTTCCTGTTCAGCATCTGGGAAGAATCAAGTCACACCATGAACTCGAAGGATGGTGAA